>CM039120.1:44922742-44947984 GCA_022036555.1 Microstegium vimineum | reverse complement strand
AAAGAGAAAAGTGTGAGCTTTGTTTTCCTAATTCCTAAGGCATATATTCATATCAGGCCCCAAATGGTTGCCTATATAGCACTCGTTAATCATTATAGTCGGCTATATAGTTGTCATTATAAATCCCTCGCTATATAGCTGTCGTTCTAGCCGGCTATAGCTTTTTTAGGCTGATCAAGCTATTTTAGTACATATACAACTTAACGGCTATATGTTGGAGTATATGTATCTCAGCCCATGAGGCCCATGTATGACTAATATATTGCTACCCTTCTAGGGCCGCCGAGGAAGCAATCCTGCCCCTATTGGAGTTGTTCCAAATTCACTCCAGGATATAGGCCGGGCTTCTGACGGAGCGGAGCGGAGGCCCGTCGCCGGAGGCTTGGGCCGGAGCGTAGCGGTACGGTATATATACCCTTGCTAGGGTTTCGTGGAGACTTGATTCTCTTGTAAGCCGCCATAGGCGTGTAACCCAAACTCTTGAGATAGTGAGATTGTTGCTGGCTGGTGCCCGTGGTTTTTCCCCTTCACATCGAAGGGGTTTTCCACGTTAAATCGTGTGTCTCCTCTGTGGCTTGATTCTTTACTTCATATTCCTATACGTCGTCCATAACACCCCCCCCTCCCCCGCGCCTACCTTCACTCCTACCGCCGCTGGAGGAACTAATGCTGACCTCCTGGCCGCCGCTGGTGGCTTCGGGGTGCCACCGGCGAGCATGATCACCCCTCCAACCGAACTGCTCCAAAGGGGCACCGGGGAAGCTGTCTTCCCTGTTCCGCCCCCTCCTCTGCCTTTCACCACTGCAGCCGGCCTGCTCCAAGGGGCGCCAGGGCAGGGCCTCTTCTTTCCCCGCCCCGCCTCCTCCGACCTTTCACACTGACTCGACTCTCACCGCGGCTCTTGTCGCCACCCGCTCCGCCGCTGCAGAAGGCCAAGCTCGCTTTCACACGGCTGGCCTCCTCGCTAGCCACATCGCTGAGGCAGAGCAGCTGCTCGGCCAGCCTACATACCACGACACCAGCGCCACCTCCTCGGGCTGGACCACTCCTCGTCCGTCCCCTGCTATGGTCATCTGGACCGACTTGGCCGACCCATAGGTCGCCCTGCTGCACTACCAGGCCGGCGCCGTCCAGAACATCCGGAACCTAGTCCCCATTGTCCTCGACCCCGAGTCGGCCTCTTAAGTCCGCTGAAGGGACCTGATGCTCCTCATCCTTCGCCGCTACGCTCTCGATGACCACATCCTCACCGACGCTCCGCCAGCGGCTCGGACCGCGGCATGGGTGCGCCTCAACAACATCGTCCTATCCTAGATCCTTGGGACTATCTCCCTCGACCTCCACAACCTCATCCGCGGCGGCCCTAAGAGCACGGCTCATCGTGCTTGGCTGGCCCTTGAGGGTTAGTTCCTGGGCAACATCGAGGCCCGGGCCCTGTTTCTCGACGCAGCCTTCCGTACCTTCGTTCAGGGTGACCTCTCCGTCGGCGACTACTGCCGGAAGATGAAGACCATGGCCGACTCCCTTGGTGACCTCAACGTCCTTTGCGGTCTCAGCGAGCGCTACGGCCACCTACACATGTGGATCGCTAGGACGGAGCCCTTCCTCTGCTTCCTGCAGGTTTGTCACGAACTTTGCATCGAGGAGATCACTTAGGGCATCCAGCCTAGGTCCCTCCCTGCTCCGGGTCCTTCGTCCTTCTCGACAGCCCTCGCCGTCACTCCTCCTCCCCGTCGTGTCGCTACTTCTGCGTCGTCCCTGCTGTGTCTTCCTCCTCTCGGGCCGAGCGGGGGTGGGGGCGTGGTGCGGGGCCAAGCCGTGGGGCCACTCCGATGCCACCACAGGGTGCACCCTGGCCCACCTTCACAAACCCCTAGACCAGTCGCATCTCCATGTGGCCCTTCCAGGCTACCGGGGGTGAGCCTCGCCCACCGGCGACCATGCTCATGGAGGTCCCGTTCGCCCCGACCTCTGCTCCGTAGACTCCACCTCCCAGGGTCACGCTCCTTCGGTTGGGACCCGACGGCCTTGGCCTGCTCCTTCGCCACCCTGACCCTCACTCCTCCACTCGGCCAGGACTGGGTCGCGGACTTGGCTGCCACCTACCACACCACTTCCGACCCCGATATACTCTCTTTTGTCCACCCTCCCTCTTCCTCCCACCCTTCGTCCATCATGGTCGCCAGTGGTTTGTGTCTTCCTGTCACTTCCGTGGGTGCCATCGCACTCATGGTCCCTTTCGGCTTCCTGATGTCCTGGTTGCTCCCTATATGGTTCACAACCTTCTTTCCATTCGTCGTTTTACAGCTAACAATTCTTGTTCCGTTGAATTTGATTCCTCTGGACTTACTGTGAAGGATTTGGCTTTCCGGCGTCCTCTTCTCCGATGTGACAGCACGGGGCCCCTTTACACCCTTCGGTTTCCTACATCCACTTCTTCCGCTTCGTCCTCCGGATCATCAGCTGCTTTCGCCACTACTTCCTCCGCTACATGGCACCGATGTCTTGGGCATCCTGGCCGTGCTACTTTGACACAGCTTAGCAGTAGATCCGACATACCATGTACTTGATCTCACGATGAGCACCTGTGTCATGCGTGCCAGTTGGGTCGTCATGTTCGTCTTCCTTTCCCTACCTCCAATTCACATGCGACTCAAATTTTTTATCTTGTACATTGCGACCTATGAACGTCTCTTGTCATGAGCATTTCTGGCTATAAGTACTATCTTGTCGTGGTTGACGATTTGTCGCATTATTCGTGGAATTTTCCTTTGCGTGTCAAGTCTGATGCTTGCATTATCACGGATGAAATGATAACGTACATCAATGTGCTTGCTCCTATCATGATGAACCGGGTTCTTGCTTAAAGTAAAGCAGCTTGATTGTCCACGAGGAGCCTCACATTCGGTGTCGGTATACCGAGCAGATCTGCGAAGAGTCTATTTAGCCAAATACCTTGACAAGCCGCATTTGAACTAGCAATGTACTCAGCTTCACATGATGATAAATCTACAACTCTTTGCTTTGGAGAAATCAATGTCACCAAGCTTGATCCCAACAAGAACATTAAGCCACTTGTACTTTTTCTGTCATCCACATCACCGGCCAGATCACTATCACTATAACCAGTAAGTTGTGCTTCAGACTTGCGCAACTTCTTGTATATGCAGCCAAAATTCAAAGTTCCTGCTAGATACCTGAGAATTTGTTTGACTGTCGCCCAATGACTTCCTTTTGGATTCTCCATATACCTGCTTACTATCCCGACCGAATAACTATATCTGGCCTTGTGTTAACCAAGTATCATCTCAGGCTTCCAATGACACTTCTATACTTTGTTTTATCAACAGCAGGAGACTTGTCATTCTTACTCAACTTCAGCTTGTTCTGCATCGGAACGTGACAAGGATTGCAACCAATCATGCATGCATGTTCCAGAATCTTCAGGGTGTACGAGCTCTGACAGAGTGTAGTTTCTTCTTCCCTCTGTGTCACTTGGGTCCCAAGATAATAACTCAGCAGTCCCAAATCACTCATGCTAAAACTTTTCATCATGTCCTTCTTGAAAGCTTCTGTATTTGCAGAACTTGGACCTGTGATGATTAAATCATCCACATAAACACCCACTAGAAGAAAACCATCACTATGTGATCTTCTGTACACATCATATTCTAGTGGATTTTTAACAAAGTGGAGTTTGATCAACTCCATGTCCAACCTTGCATTCCACGCTCTCGGAGCCTGACGAAGACCATATAAGGCTTTCCTTAGCTTGAGCACTTTCCCACTGTCTGGCTTGGTCACAAATCCTGGAGATTGTTGAACATATACCTCCTCAACCAGATCACCATTGAGAAACTTCTCTGAGTAGCTAGGGCAATCAACAATCTTACTGTTTCTATCCTTGCAATCGGGGCATAAACTCTTCATCAAAATCCACCCCCTCACGCTGAGCATACCCCTTGGCAACCAACCGAGCTTTGTGCTTGATGGCTTTGGCATCTGGATCTTTCTTTACTTTGAAACCACAGTTCAGCCCGATCGCCTTATGCCCTGCTGGTAGCTCTGACAGTAGCCAAGTTTTGTTTGCTTTGATGGAGTTCATCTCAGCCTGCATCGCCTCTCTCCAGTACTGTTCTGACAAAGCTTCAACTACACTTCTTGGCTCTTCTGCTGCGTAGTAGCACACACCACTATACTCGTAGTCATGAACTTCATTGGTAGTGCTCAGAATATCATCAATGGTTCTGAACCTTTGTGGCACCCCCTCTGAATCGTGTGACTCTCCAGTTCTTGGTGTGACAAACTCAACTGCTTGTGCAGGACTCCCAGACGGTGTAAACGGATGTCCATCTGCTTGTGAAGCAGTACTGATGCTCCACTACCCTTGGGTTACCTCGTTTTGATCAAAATCAGCTGAGACCGCTGCCCCTTCTGCTGTTGTTATTTCTTCAGTCAGTGACTCAGTGTTCCCTGTACGACAACAGAGAAGTACTCCACCTCAAAGCCTGAATCTATTGAATCAGCTTTGCCTTCCTTCTTCCAATCCCAAGCTCGATCTTCCTCAAAGATTACATCTCGGGATATGTGGAGTTTCTTTGATATGGGATCATACACCCTATAGCTCTTCGTGCCAGCTTCATAGCCGACGAACAGCATCATGGTTGACCTGTTGGACAGTTTGGTCAGACCAGGCCCAACTTTCTTCACATGCACAACACAACCAAATGTGCGAATATGATGCACTGTAGGCTTCTTGCTATGTCAGGCTTCGTATGGTGTTCAACCCTGCAAGCTTTTTGTCGGTGCACGATTTAGTAAGTATACCGCAGTTGATACTGCTTCTCCCTAAAATTCAGCCGGAAGGCCCCTACTCTTCAACAGGCACCTTGCCATCTCCACAACTGTTCGGTTCGTCCTCTCTACCACCCCGTTCTGTTGGGGTGTGTAAGGTGCTGTTGTAAAGTGCTTAATGCCATGATCATCACAATATTTCTTGAACTCTAATGAATTGAATTCTCCACCACGGTCACTACGGAAAGCTCTCAGCCTAACACCACTTTCTGTCTCAGCTCGAGCCTGTACCCGTTTGAAGCACCTGGACGCCTCAGCCTTGGTAAACAGAAGCTCAATCCACATGTAACGACTGTAGTCGTCCACGATTAGCAAGAAATAGTTCTTCCCCCCGCTGTTTTGGGCCTGATTTGACCACATAAATCTATATATATGCACCAGGTCCAGAGCCGATTTGGCTTGGTAGCTCGCCACCTGATGGAATGAGTGCCTTTGATGCTTGCTCAGTGCACAACCATCACAGACCTCTTCAACGCGTTCCAACAGTGGCAGCCCTCTGACCATGTCCTTAAGTCCGAGCTCCCGGAGCGCTCAAAAATTTAGATAGCCGTACCGACCATGCCAAAGCCAAGCTTGGTTACCTGTCTTCGACATCAGACAGACCGGAGCAGTCAACTGTATCTTCCAACAGATAGAGTCGATTTATCAACCGAGGTACGCACGCCAGCAGTGAATATCCGACATCATAAACCTTGCAACATCCATCTTCCAGCACAACTTTGCATCCTGGCCTTCTTCTAGCTGGCCTAGACTAACTATATTACTTTTCAATTTAGGAATATAGTAGACTTCAGTTAATACCTTCTGACCCTGATTTTTGGTCTGAAGTACGACGGAGCCGATGCCTTCTATGTTCATCAACGAACCGTCGCCGAATCGGACCATGTATCTCACAGACACGTCCAGCAAGGAGAGCGTATCGTGTGTCCCTGTCATGTGGTTACTCGCCCCCGTGTCTAGGACCCAGACAATTTTCGCTTCATCTCTACTCCGGGAACACCTTCTTCTCATTTAGGTGTACCACTTGATGCTCAGCCATGCACGATGCTTGACCTGTATATGCACCGCGTTCACCGTTGCCAATGACAACGATGGATTCTACTGGTCAGCTTGATCAACATGACCTTCCTTTTTGCGCTCCTTCCTCGGTGGTTTCTTGCAGTCCTCTTTCTAGTGACCATAGATGCCACAGTTTCTGCAACGCCCCTTACATCTTGGGGTTCCTTACGAGGTAAGTTGAGCGTAGCGCTCTTGTTACTACGGTCACCACGCATACCTCCGCTGCTGCTCTTCTGTGATCTCCACCCCTTCTTGTCATTGCCTGATGTTGTGGATTGATCTGACATGAGGCGATAACGATTCTTCCCCTCCCAATCTTCCTCTGACAGCAGTAACTTCTGGGTCATGTCAACCACAAACTCGATCACAAAACGGTCCTCCACCATCTTGAGTCCGCCTACTAGCTCTTCAAAGGTGAGTGTTTTCAGATCGAGCAAAGTCTTCACAACCCGGGAATCATCGATGGCTTCTCCTGACGCGCGCATGTCTGCCGCCAGTCCACCGATGTGTAGGGCAAATTCATCTACCGTCTCCGAGTCTTTGAACTTGATGTTCTCGAACTCTTTCAACAGGCGTTGGGCATTGGCTTCTTTAACACGTTTTGCACCAACGTGCATGCTTCTAACAGCCTCCGACGCCTCCTTGACGGTTTTCTTCGCGCCCAAGAGTTGCCACATCTCCTGCGGTACAGAACGCAGGATGTCGGCCATTGCCTTCTTGCCCCACGATCTCTTTACGCCTTCACCACCAGGATCTATGGTGTCCCAAATCTCTAGGGTTTCAAAGTTGCCCTGCAACAACATCGCCCACTCAGCGTAATTTGAGCGGGTAAGCATCGGCCACATGAGCGAGCTCTCGCGAACGCGCTCGCCACCGGTGCTTGACGAAGGTATATTGCTCATCTTTCTCAGATCGACGCAGCAAGTCCTTTGGCCAAGGTGGATGATTCCACCTGGTGTCCTCCATCGGGTGACTCCTCTCCTCGACGGGAAACGCCCGCCTTCAGCTCGGATACCACGTGTTGGGGCTGATCACCGTCGTCGACGGACGTCGAGGGCCGGCAACACAACTACAAGCTCTGGACGACATGACGTCGCTCACTGTTCACGAATTGGAAGTGTACCCAAATTGAATTTAGCCGCTGTGGCGCAGCCCGACCAGAACACAATGAACTTTATTTATAGTACCTAGGATCCCTGCCACGCACGCTCACGCGGCATCACACCCGTCTTTAGCACGGGAACGTTTCATACGTAGCGTGGCAAGATCAGACACCGAGTCTCATCGCGAACGCAGCACGATCTAAGTTACCAACAGAGATACGATTTGCACAACTAACTAGCCTAATTCCTGGGACACATTATGCGCAGGATTAGATTCTACAGTCTCAAGTAGTGACAGCAGTCATGAACCAAGTAATTTGACCATAAATAGTTTAAACTCTTGCACTTGAGAAAAAAGCAGGGAGCAGATCTAGTACGTAGTAATGAACTTTGAAGATAGCACCAAACACAACCTACCTTCAAGTCCAAACCTGGCATATGATCTGATGTTAAATTCAATTGTACCATATGTCAAAGAACAAATGTACAAAAACAAGTCAAATGTAGCCTCAGTGTGTCCGGTACCCCTAACATATTTTCTGAAACATGCTGAGTACCCCGGACCCTAACACCTACAATTTAATAATGTGATAAAAAAACTCAACACACATATATATAAATATAAAAACATAAATTCACAAAGTGCCTTAAAAATAAGTTGCATATCAATCTATATATGTTATAACATGATAAAAGTTCAGAGGAAAAGATATATTCACAATTCACTTAGTGTGTGTAGGTGTTTCATTTTCCAGGTGCAAATTATTGGTGTTCAATACCAATTGCTAAATCAAGAAGGCACAGTGCAGCAAAAAATAACTTATGATGCAAGGCAAACAATAGTCTTAAATAATAACATATGCGTGTGGGTTATCTTTGGCAATCCTATGTTACATGAGAATCTTCAATATCAAACCATATTATAATTACTTAATTCTAGCACTAGTAGGCCTATGAGTGGGTGTGTAGGTGTTTCTTTTTCTTGGATTTGTGCAAGAATCGTTTTCTACCCTGTGAGGATGTTTAGTTTTGTATACACAATATCATATGTCCAATAAGCCATCCTTATTAAATTGTAGCCAAGAAAAGCTTATTTATTGTATAGACATCCCTGTTTTAAATAACGGGCTAAGCCTCTTAGCGGCAGCCTCTCCAAAAGGCTAAGAAAGGCTATAGCGCGCTAATAGCGGGCTAAACCATTTAGCGGCCAATCAAAAAATATGCCAAACATCATGTAATTTTACACATAATAAAGATGAAAATATTATGAATAGCAATGGGGATAGATAGTTCAAAGTCTTACTAACACATTACATCAAAGTTCGTAGTTCATACTTCATACATAATACATCAATAACATCATATCCCTGCTATTTGGGTCTCCAAGTTAATTGGGCCGATGGAAATGAAGCCCAAGGCCAAATAGGGGCGCTAAACGAACCCAATTTAGCGAATTTAGCGCGCTATTAGCTGCTAATAGCGGGAAAAATCGTTAAGCGTTAAAATCTTCATAGCTTAGCATTCATCTTCCAGAAACGCTAAATAGCGCTATAGCGTCCGCTATAGCGCGCTATTTAGAACCGGGATAGACATACAGGGCACTAAAGCCATCTTAGCTTTAGACCAGCAGGTGCCCCTCTATTTAGAGCGTCCATTCTCGGCCCAGCCATATGGACCATGGAAATACAAAAGGCATAGTAATTAATGGTTTGACAGTATAGATGTGCCCGACCTCCAACCTCTGCCAGAGACATCATCAAACATGGTTAGAAGAAGTAAATTTCTATGTGGTCACGTTCTGACAGTCATAACTTGTTCCAAATTTGAGTCTTTTGTTAATGCTCCAAATTTACTTCTCATAATTTCGAGCATTCATGTGTAATTCATTATGAACATAAACTGTTGCAAGAGATTCTTTCCAGATAACTTATTACCACTAAATGTTAATATCTGGCTATAATTCAGTTATTTGAAGAAAAGTAGGCTAATTCATAATGAAATCTATGCAAATATAAAATGTATGATTATTTGTTGCTTCCAATGTCATCTCCTAGAGCTAGCATAAGTAAATGTAACAAAAGAATAATTTTTTTATCTTTGATGTGTAACTCATCATTCTTACATGAGTGTGTTGTGTTAGTTACGTTGGTAGAATAATTAAATTGAGAAAAATGGAAACTACATATCGTTAATGTTTAACTCATGTTTTGTGAGTGCCCTAGATGTTCATTATCCTTTATTTGGTCCCTCATAACAGTTGTGCATGTACATATTCAGGCATCTATCATCCATGATGACTACTTAGAATTACAAAACACAGGTTACGTTATGGACAATTTTGATGTCCATATGTCACATGCATGTACGTGTTCAAAAGATTGAATATCATTATTAGGTCACTCTAACATGACATAGAGATGATGTTACATAACAAAAATATATTATGGTTTTCAGGCAGCGGCAATCAACATATTCCAAGATCTTTTGAGTGGATTTGAAAATCTAAGGATTTTGAAACTTGATGCAAACTTTTATATTCCACCCCATCATCTGTTCAATCTTTCTCGATTCCTCCAAACTGTTGAAGTCAAGGTAATTTATTTGATGTATCTTACTGTTGTCACAATATATGATATTATATTTTAATTTCATCCTTGCATTGAACACATTCTAAACAATATGCTTCCATGATTTTCTAGAAATGGTACAGATCAAGTCCACAAAGTAGCGTCATACACTTTCGCAGAGGATAAGTTTGAAGGAAGGGAAGTCTTTTTCAGAGGCATCAGGAGCTGAAACAATTTGAAAGAGTTGCAAGGCAAAACACAGGCCATGCGGGGCTTCTGTGCATTTCTATGTTGTTATCAATTGAGAAATATAAATGCCATGTCGTACTTCTGTCCATGATACTAGTACTTTTTGAGATAAGCTGTGGGATTTATGTAACTAATCATAGTCTCTTTTATGTGGAAACATTAGTTTGCTTGGTCGGCTAGTTGCCATGATACATGGACATTAACAATTCAGTTAATGGCTTCAAAATTCTTGTGTTTCATATGTACTATACTGAAGAAATTATACATTGTTTTTAAAATATTTGTTGTATTCTATATATCGAGTAAGCTAAGGTCTTTGATCCTCCAGTTTATTAAAATATAAATTATAGAATCCTCATAGGTTTTGCGACAATGGATAAAAATACTAGATTTTTGTAAATCCTATACAAAAGAAGTATTCCTGTGTTCTTTGTTAAATTGGAGACATTGAGAAAGTTTAATATTGTAATTTATGGATATAATAAATTAATATTCCACTGTTAGAGCTTCTCTAATAGTAATATCTAAAAGCGACCCTTACTTGCTTTTTTAGGTAGCCCCCGATTTTATAGAGGCATGTTTTTTGTTGTTGTCTCTAGTAGTCACTACTACAGAACTTGATAACAGTGCCGGTTCAAAATCCCCCTTCAGTAGCGGTTTTTGAATCGGCACTGGCAATTCGGCAGTGATGAGGCCAAGCCATCACTGCCGGTTATGCCAAACCGGCAGTGATGACTCAAGCATCACTGCCGGTTCGTGGTACCCACGCAGTGATATTATTTTTTAAAATTGCATTTTATTAATTGTTTTATTTTCATTTGGGTTTAGTGTAGAGGTGGTGGGGAGGGAGATCGTGGAGGTGTTTTTTATCGAACCATTTGATATCGATGTGAATTGAAGGTGGTTGTGGACTAGCGACAATACAAACCCATCACACATTTATAATAATTATTATAAAACATCCAAACAAAACTTAAAGTATCGAATTAAATGTCGCATTACAATAGCCTTTCGAGGTGGTCTTTTCCGTAGATCTTCTTGAAGTCCTTACTCTGCACAATAGACATATATCCTCTTGAAATCCTCTTATCTCAAAATCTAGCAACCTATTGTGGCCCTGATCTTTGCGCTGTAAATTGATACAAGATGATATTGAGAAGCACATACGGAAGACAAAACAATAGAATTAAAATGAGACGCGTACGTACCATGCCATCTCCTAATCCTAGTTTTGCGCCAAAGTAGCAAAGCATTGCCCACATCACATAGAACTCGCATTCATTGTTCCCCATTGGTTGATCTAGGTTCTTGACCTTCTTCATATACTCCACGTTGAATGGGGCTCTCCATTTCTTTTGCATCCTAGGCTCCATATTTCTCCAATCAGGTAACGCCTTCATCCTATATGACAATGTAAATGAAGTGTCAAGGCTGAGGACATTAATTACAATATCATATGTGATTGAAAAGTGTGGTGATATTGGGTTCACTTACATATTTAGCACTTTGACTAGGTCTTCGATAAGTTTTAGTGGCTTCTTTTTTGAGTCCCACACCTCGATAGTTGAATTTTTAAGACTTATATCTACGAGGACATAATGGTACTGCAATCACAAAGCTCATGTTATTGAATGATATATCAAGAAAAAAACACTTAAGTAAGGGTCAAGAACAGATACTCGCAATTGTAGGTTAGCAGTGCGTTTGTTTTGCCGACTCAGAACATTTTTTCAAACTGTATCTTCAAACTTGCTGAGACATATGGATCTTTGAGATCGGCTTTGCATCTTGTCTCATTTACCAAGATGGGGTCCAAAAAGTTAAAATTGCTATTTCGTTTTTTGAGGAAAATTTTTGCTACAGACCTGCAAAATAAACATGCATGGATATATTCAAATGTAGATCACGTAGTTTATTATAACGTTGTTAGGGTATGGTACTTACAGAGTCCATAACATCATAATTTGCACATCCAGTGAGCGTCGTTGATAGAGTTGAAAGAGGTCTTCATAATGAATAGTATGCACAACTTCTTCAGGATGGTTAAAATGTAAACAAGAAGGGATGCATACTTCAAAGGTTGCTATCTTGTCTTCGCTGCTATTACTGTCTATGATGTAATAATCATGCAACTGTCGCATGTTTGTTGGTAATTTTTTATACTCTTCTTCGCTGGTGACCATAGGCTTGCCTAGTTCAAACTTGTATACAACTTTGGCCTTTTCAAATTCGGTTTTTTCAAAATAGAAATTCTCGGCATCCTTCATGCTTATGTGCAGTTCCGCGGCCAACTTTTGTATCTCTAGCTGCTGAAAGGTGTGTATTTCTCTAGATGTTTCTAGATAACCTGGAATTTTGCTTTGCCTTTCAAATTTGCTCTGTTTCTCAGGTATATAAGCCAATCGTTTGTACAAGGCAAGTTTGGTGGCCTTTTCTGCAATCTGAGCTTGTAGAATTTTGTCCTCAGTCGGCGCTAGGTTCTGCCTTTTACTAGTCATCTTGGGATCTTTGCCAATCGAAGCTGATGACCTCCTCTGTTGCAAAGTCGAACCTGAGCTAGAGCTAGGCCATCGAGATCTCAGTCCTGAGGACTTTCAAGCTGGTGGACGAGGAGGAGGAGGAGGAGGAGGAGGAGTCTTCTCCTTTGGCGGTGGAGAAGGAGTCTTCTCCTTTGGCGGTGGAGGAGGTGTCGGTGGATCTTGACGAGGAGAGAAACCTCTTTGCGGAGGGGACCGAGATGATTCACTGTCATCATCATCTTCCGAAGATAGCTACTCGTCTAGCTTGATGAAGCGTTTGCGCAGGCGACATGAGTGCCCAAGTTGTGAACTAGACGTGGCCTTTCTTCCTCCACTGGGATATCAATATGTATCTTATTGCACTTCTTGTCCAAGATCTTATAAATGCTGACCCTGGCATACCCGAGTGGCACTGGCTTGCCATGAATGACGTTCTCTCCTCTAGGAAATGCTTGTCCGACCGCCACCTTGTCTTTGGTCCACTGTTCACGGATGTACATCCTGACATTCACAGGTTCTGTGATGTCGTCCACCGGATGAGGAGCATTGACCTCTTCTTCGTCAGGCATAGGGGTTGAGCCACAGCTACTGTGGCCCTTGCCGGGCACTGGGCTATTCAAAGCCGGGATTGCATGCCACCCTTGACTCGAACACATGGATTGCATAGCGCTCGCCACTTGAGCAGCTATCTGTGCTTCCATGCTCTGTTCTAGCTTCTTTCGCATCCTTTTGAACTCCTCTTCTCTTTGCGTTCTAGCCCTGACCCGGCTCCTATAGGAAGAAGATTCACCTTCAAATTCTTTCTCCCAAGGAATTATCCCGGCTCCTCTAATGCGACCGGGGTGCTCCTTGGTTCCAAGTGCTTGCGTGAGCATGTCATTTTCTCTATCCAACCTGCGGGCCCCTCTATGCACTTCCTCAGTGATAGTGGAAATCTTCTAGAGGAGATCCATGACGGGCTCAGCGCTGGCAGAAAGGCTCCTGTCAGGATTGTATCGTGCCCCCCTTGCGAGTAGGTAGTTCACTATCTGGGCTGCCAGTCGCTTGTCTGAGGCGTAACGCCGCTCCACTCTAGTTCTTCGATTTGGGCATCCCAAACCAGAATCTTCCTTACGTACCCACCCGATCCTAGGCGGTGAGGATTATTTGACCTAAGCGAGTTTGCGTTGTTTCTTTCGCTTGATGCCTTGGCCTCTTCGGATAGATTGTAAGCCTTGAACTCCTCCCAGAAGTCCCTCTGCTTGCTGAATTCACCTCCCGCAAAATTCGGTTCTTTTTTCTCCTTGATGAGCTTGTACAACTTTCCCTTGAAATTCTTGAAGGAGTGACCCATGATTTCCTTGGCCCTCTTCTTGACTGTCACTTCATCACAATCATTAGGGAAAGTGAAATACCCTCTGAGCTTGTTCCAAACTAGTTCCTTCCCCACTTCTGGAACCCTCCACGTGTCTTGCTCACTGCCATTCCATTCCTGTATTTGATAGGGATGAAGTCCCTTACAAGCGCCCCGATGGTACTCTTGTATGGGACCAATGCTTTAAGTGGCTCCACCGGCTCCCCTAGTTGATTGAACTGAGAGATGTGCCAGTGTCTAGTTGTCTGAGGGAGCTTTGTTGCACCATGCTTAGTCCTTCTGGAACTCTCACCAGTACTTGGACCTTCCGGCAGAGCCTGCTTCAAAATTTATGAATAAGTCCCCATCAAACTTTTCTGGATATATCTACCGTGTTTTTAGGTATGACCTAAGTTATTACCTCGTTCCCCTTGGCCCTCTTCTAGGTTTAGCATATGGCTAGGGCTCCAAGGTCTTTGATCCCCTTGCTGGTTGTCATCACTAGTTCCTTGGTCATCGGCTTTGGTCGCACGGCGACGGGTGGTGAATCGGCGTTTAATTGTCATGTTTCTGAACATGAATTTCGATTATTGGTATTAACTCATAGATAGATAACATATATACAAGCATAGGATGATGAAATGTGCCAAGTCATTTATCTCCAAAAAATGTGCCAAGTCATGTATCTCTATCTATATCTCTAAAGCCATGTATATATGATATGAAATTTGCCATCTATCTATAAGTACTATAAATTCATGCTCGATGTTATCAATATGAAGCCTCTATATCTCTATCTCTATCTCGATCTATCCACAAATTTGAATCATGGTAGCCACAATATGAAATAAAGAGATGACATATATATGTATGTATCTCACTCTCTATTTCTCTATCTCTATCTATCTATATATCTATAAGTGATCAAAGAGTTTACAAGCATACCATATATCATGAAATAAATGATTGTATATATAACAAGATGGCATATATATGATTGTACATCTCTAACTCTCTCTCTATCTCTATCTATCCTCTATCTATCCTCTATCTATATCTCTAGTTATATGTAATCCATAAATCACTCTTTCTCTCTATCTCTATCTCGATATATGATTTTTCTTTATGGCATTCCATCGAACAAGCAAACAAGCAAGCAAAAGCAGGGCATTCCATCTCCTCCCTTTCTCTCCCTCCTTCAATTCATCTCATCATCTATCTCCATGCCAAGCAAGCAAGCAAAAGCAGGCCAGGTCCATGTACACATTTCGTCGAACACCTTCGTGTGTGTGGACATGGAGCTCACCGCGTGGAGGTTAGGGCTGGATTTCGCGCTCCTCTACGTGCTCCTGCTCCTGCTCCTATGCTCCTGCGGTGTGGATGTGGCGGCCGGCGATGTCGTGGCGGCCCTGGCGGTCCTGGGCGGCGTCGACTAGCGACGTCACGACGTCGAGCAGAGCGGGCGGCGGTGGCATGCAGTGGAGGGAGCTCCTCGCGGCGGCGTGCGTCGAGCAGAGCAGAGTGGGCGGCGGTGGCGTGCAGTGGCGGCGGCGTGCAGTGGAGGGAGCTCCTCGCGGCGTCGAGGTCGTCGAGGTCCAGGGGGCGGCGGCGGCGTGCAGTGGCGAGCTCGGGCTTGAGCAGAATGGCTAAGTGTGGAACGGGCACGCGTTTGAAATTTTTGAACGCGTGCCAATTCTTTAAATAGGGTGGCATATCACTGCTGGTTTTTATTACAAACCGGCAGTGATGTCCCCTATCAGTGTCGGTTTGTAAGAAGACCCGACAGTGATGAGGGAGCATCACTGTCGGTTCTTATCAACCGGCAGTGATGAGGGCGCATCACTGCCGGTTAGTAATTAGAACCAGCAGTGATAGAGGCACATCACAGTCGGTTGCTCTATAACCGGCAGTGATGTGTGTATTTTTTTAAATCTGCCTTTTTCTTTAGAATTCAAATTACTCCTGATTTTTCACTAGAAGTTGAAAAACTCCAAACATAGAAGTTGCATAATTTTTAATTCTCTACAACTTTTGCTGAAGGAGCATATTCAAATTCATTCTAGTTTTTGAATTCCATTTTGAATTTGAATAAGGGATTAAAATTCAATTACTCCCTTTGTAATTACTCCAAAAATTTGAATAGAAGTTGAAAATCTTCCAATATAGCTTTTGCTAGTTTTGAGGAGATCTACATTATTGCTTATACACTCAAGGTCTAATTCTTTCTAGTTTTTTAATTCCATTTTGAATTCGAATAAGGGTTTAAAATTCAATTACCCCCTTTGTAATTACTCCAAAAAATTGAATAGAAGTTGAAAATCTTCCAACATAGCTTTTGCTAGTTTTGAGGAGCTCTACATTATTGCTTATACACCCAAGGTCTAATTCTTTATAGTTTTTGAGTTCCTTTTGACATGGCATACATCAATCAACAACGTGGTACAACTCATCAATCTACAACTCCATATGATCTCAAATTCGATGAAAATTACTAAAACAACATTTCATTAAGGATTACATAATTTATGATACTCTAACAATTCATGGTGCAGGCACGATGATGGCCTCATCATGCTCACTCCGGAGGTAAGCAGGTTCGTCACCCTCTTCAAGGACATGTAGGGTAACGTCTGCCCCAAAAGGAGCCATTTCTTCATAACCTTTGTAGTCTTCTTCGTCTGTCACTCCATCGACACCGACAATCTTCCTTTTGCCTTGCAATACTACATGTCGTCTTCCATTTGTATTGTTATCCCTTGCATAGAAGATTTGCAAAACATCCTTTGCAAGGACGAAGGGATCATCTCTCTATGCAGTCTTGGATAGATCAACGGTAGTGAACCCATCCTTGTCGGTGTTGATTTCATTCAGCCGGACCCACAGACAATGGAAAAGAGCAACTTTCAACTGATGTCCATAGTCTAGCTCCCATATCTCATCTATGAAACCATAGTATGTTGCCACCACCGTGCCGTACTCATCGTGGGCGTCGAAACGAACACCACTGTTTTGGTTCGTGCTCTTTCCGTCCTGTTTTTTTTGTGTTAAATGTAAAACCATTTATTTGATATCCTTGGTACTTCATTAGCGTAGTCGAAGGTCCGGGGGCTAAGAGATCTATCTGACATCCCGTCACCTTTCCTAGCCTTTGGCGTCGAAACCAGTCACCGAATTCCTCCTTATGTTTTTTCTCAAGCCAAGCCTGTGACCTACCGATGTGCTTCCTTTGCAATAACTGTTTGTGCTCATCAATGTATGCCATCACACCGTCGGCCTGCTGGAGAACGGCGAAGTGTGCTTATCTGAAGGAGACCACTTTGTCTATTTTGACAGCTTTCTCACCTATTGTTCCTTTGCCCCCTAGTCTTCCATCATGATGAGATACTGGAACTCTGACCCGCTTGATGTCCAGATAATATGTGGAGAACTCAATAGCCTCCTCTGTTGACCATCCTTCTACCATGCTCCTTTCTGGTCTGAATTTATTCTTAACATACTGCCTAAAAACTTTGATGAGCCTCTCGAAAGGAAACATCTGGTGTAGGTACACTGGGCCAAGGGCTTTTATTTGATCCACAAGATGAACAAGTAGATGCACTAAAATGTCGAAGTAAGTCGGTGGGAAATGCATCTCAAGCCTGCATATAATCTCGGCTATCTCCTACTTCAGGCAGTCTAGCCTGCCCACTTCAATGACCTTTTCAGAGATCGCGTTGAAGAACGAACACAACTTTATGATTGGAGCGCGGACCTTGTCAGGGAGGATAGCTCGCAGGGCAACTGGGAGTAGCTGAGTCATTATGACATGACAGTCATGGGCCTTCATAAAACCATAGTTAAACTTAAGTTCTCTCATGTTAACTAGCCTCTTCGGGTTCCCACAGTAGCCACTCGGTACTTTGAGATCGTTGAAGAAAGAAATAAGCATTTCTTTTTCCTCCTTTTTCAGTGCCCATGATGCCACCAGAAGTTTCAAGAGACCATTCTCAAGAGTTACTAGGTGCAACTCCTTCCTGAGGCTCAGGTGTTGCATGTCTAAGTGTGTCACGAGAGAATCCTTGCTTGTTCCCCCGGTGTTCATCAACGTGTTAAGTGTGTTACCGCACACGTTTTTAGTTATGTGCATTGGATCAAGACAGTGACGTACACTCAAAAGTGGCCAATAAGGTAGTTTCCAAAAGATTGATTTTTTCTTCCAGATACTATCGGTTGGCGCTGCTACTGCCCCGTCCCCCTTCCCAAGGACAACATTTGTGAGTTTGCTTAATTGTTGAAGCATCTGTTTCCCATCTCGATACTTTGGAGGTCGACGTTTCTCAGTAGTCCCATTAAAATCTTTTGTATTCCTACGGTAAGGGTGATCACCACGTAGGAACCTACGGTGTCCCATGTAGACCATCTTCCTGTTTTCTGGTAGATGTGTAGCATCAGTCTCGTCCACGCACTCGACACACCCAGTGTATCCTTTTGTCTTCTCTCCAGACAAGGAACCTCGCCCTGGTAGGTCAGTGATTGTAGCGATAAGTACAGCCTTTACCGTGACATGTTCTTTCTTGTACTCATCCCAAACATCCTTCACACTCGTCTCCCACATCTGTAGTAGTTCATCGATCACTGGTTGTAGAAGCACATCAATATCATTACCAGGTTGTTTTGGTCCTTGGATTAGTAATGGCATCTGCACGTATGACCGTTTCATACAAAGCCAGGGTGGAAGGTTGTATATACGTAGCGTCACTGGCCAAGTGCTATGATTGGTTCTCACCTAGTCAAACGGGTTCATCCCATCCGTGCTCAAAGCAAACCACATATGCCTTACCTCTCCACCGATGTTCTTATAGAACATAGTGTTGATAGTCCTCCAGTCCGACCCATCGGCGGGGTGTCTCATCATTGAATCATTCTTTTGCTCTTTTCGTGCCAACGCAACAGCTTGGCTGACTTCTCATTTGCAAACAACCTATGCACTCGTGGAGCTATAGGAAAATACCACACGGACTTTACTGGCCCTCCTCTGGTCTTGCTTCCATCATTTGATGGCCCTTGCTTGTATCGGGGAGTTTTACACTTGGGACATGCATCCAAGTCTTTGTATTTCTCTCCACGGTACAATATGTAGTCGTTGAAACACGCGTGGATTTTCTCAACCTCGAGGCCAATTGGGCAAATCATTTGCTTCGCAAGGTAAGTCTTTTTTGCTAACTCGGCCTCCGGGAACAGTTTATGTAGTATAACTAACAAGTTATCAAAGCCTTTATCACTCAACCCATTCGTTGATTTGAACTCCAATAACCTGATGTTGGCTTCCAGTTTGCTTATTGGGGAGCACGAAAATAATGGTGTTTTTGCATCCTTTCTCATCATCTCTAGTTTTTTCAACTGTGAAGCACTAAGGAATCCCCCATGCACCTCATGTAGAAGCTGTGAAATGTCATCATTTTCCTCAGTGTCGTCAGCTAATATATTCATAAACACATCATCATTGGTAGGCACATGTTTTGTGTACTCATGAACAAACAATAATGCATTCAGGGATACACTAGGCATGTGCACATCATCATTAACATTTTGACCAACCTCCCCATGCAAAGTCCAAATCGTGTAGTTTCTCATGAACCCCCTTGTGATCAAGTGCAACCGTATATGCTCCACGTCGCCCCATTTTCTTGTATTCTTGCAGTCTTTGCATGGACAGAATACAAGATGTGAGTCCCCAGCATTGGCTCTAGCTCGCTTGATGAAATCGTCGATGCCTGTCAAGTACCGTGGGTCTGTATGTGACAGATCGTACATCCACTTTCGAGCTATGTCTGCACTGATAAAATGGACAGAGCAGAGAAAACATAGGAACATATTAATAGGAGCATTTTTGAACAATATTATTTTCTTTATAATTTGAATTTGGTCGCGCTATAAAAAGTGCGACAACAAAATAGGTGGATGCATGGAGTATTAAATGTGAGTATTAAATGCATGCATGGAGTATTAAATGTAAGTATTAAATGCATGCATGCATGGAGTATTAAATGTAAGTAATATATACCGAATCTATTCCACATCCCATCAAATCTTTAATACATGCATGAAGTATTAAATGTAAGTAATAAATATAACTAATTACAATTTTAACCATAATTTTCGAGACGAATCTTTCGAACCTAGCTATTCAATGATTATACAATAATTATCCAATAAAAACAAAGTGTTACAATTTTTCTAAATACTTTTGGATCTAAAAGGTACAAAAAATTGACACAAATTGCAACATCTATCTTCTTGATCATGAAAACTAGCATAGCTCTAAACTATAGATTTACACACAAAAACAATGTAAACCAACAATTCTAAAGAACTATGCTTGTTACTAACCAAGAGCAAGAAGATACGAGGATCCAAAAGTGAAGAGAAGCCAAAAATGGAGATCAAAAAATCCATGAGCCGCAACAATGGAGAGAGGGAGCTCCGAGCACTATTTTGTACTGTTGGGCAGAGGAGGGAGAGAGGGGATCGCGTGCTTTATACTGTACACAACATCACTGTCGGTTCCAGCCACGAACCGACAGTGAAACACCACATCACTGCCGGTTGGTGGCTTAAACCGGCAGTGATGGGGCTGAGAGGCATCACTGCCGGTTCAAGCCACGAACCGGCAGTGATGTGGTGTTTCACTGCCGGTTCAACTACTGCCCCCAATAATTGGGGGCCTGTCAGAGGACGAACCGACAGTGAAGAGGCATCACTGTAGATCCAAACAAAACCGGTAGTGATGAGCCGGCAGTGATTGCCGTTTCTGTAGTAGTGAGTAGTACCAAAACTAGGCCCCCTGCTATTCTTTTTCATTGGACCCCAAACTATTTCCAAATCACCCCAACACTTCTAATATACTTTCTTTCTCTCTTGCACTTCCAAACACGGAAACTTGTCTTACATTCTAATTCTTCCCCCCCCCCCCCCCCCCTCCCCACTTCCCCCTTAAAGCTATAGCACAAACAACACTAGCAGACAAACAGAACTAAAGCCGGTTCCCAACCAGAACTAAAAGCTTTCTCTCTACTAGTGTATGTAACGTTTTCGAGGTGGATTTTTGCTCCACTATTCAAATATAAATGAGAAGTCTATTTATCCTGCTAGAGATGATCCTCTTAGTTAGCCAATGAAAAACTACCTCTTCCTTCATCGTCTTAGATGCTTTTTGCAGAAAGTTTACTTGCCTGATGTCATACCTTCTTGAAGAAAACTAAACAATGAGTAATTTAATTTGTTGGAGAATTTCTAATTTGAAATGGTTAGATCATCAAAAGCAACTTACAGGAAATCCCAATAGAAGGTTGCAATGCAAAAAGGTATTCAAACATAAGTTTCTCGTGCTTATTACACAGAGAAAATAAAATTCATGGTACATACAATTCTATAACCCTTCACTTTGCATTTTTTTAACCATTTCTCTTCACATATATGTGATTCAATAGTAGGGTTCGCATTGCCATGCATGTTCGCAAGTATCTACTTATCAAAACCTATGAAAGATCTCTATCTAAATGTGCATCTAGATTTTGCTACGTGCGTTACTAGCTCTACCACAAAAGAGTTTGTGAGACACTGCCCAAACATTAATGTACGTGGTCACAAAATACAATTGTCTCCTAAAATACCTAAGGATTCTGGAGGTAGTCACTTTAGCTATGGAGACGGTCATAGTTTTTGTCTCATAAAATAAATTTAAGTAGGCGGAGATTTTATTTTTAAGCATGCAGTTATATTATGCTCGTCTTCTCAAGAATTCGAAGACGCCTAGCCCTGATGGCATTCCAGCGACCTTCTTCAAAATAATTTTTGGGACGTGGTATGAGAAAAGTTAACAAGTGAAGTGTTGAATGTTCTTAATTATATTGAGGAAAATTCCGGATGGCTGGAATGACACACAACCATTGCGCTGATTCTGATTTCTGAACGTGGAGAAGCCAGAGAGAATGTTACTGTTTTACGTTGATAAGACTCTATAATGTTGTATATAAGTTAGTCTCAAAAGAGCTATATGAGGAAGCAACTCTCTAAGCTGCCTAGCACATAGATATATCTAGGCAGCTTAGAGATATGCTTCCTAATATCATTACTCCAAACCAGGCTTAGATTGCTTAATAATGTTTATAGGAGAGTTTATACACATATATATAGGAGATAAGAGGACGGTGGCCCAAGGGGCTAACCGAGACCATACGGGCCACCGAGACCATACCCAAGGGGCCAGCTGGGCAATAACCTAGCACGGGTAGCTAAGAGGTTTACATACACGAGTAGCTAGGAGATTATAGTAAAGGGCAATTAATTCTAACACCCCCCCGCTGTCAGATCGTCAGTGGAGCAGACGTTCAGACTGGAGCGAAAATCCACGAAGATAGAGGAAGGGAGCCCCTTGGTGAAGACATCGGCAAACTACGACATGGTGGGCACATGAAGAACCCGTACTGCACCGACACCGATGGCGATACGTTCACGAACGAGGTGAATGTTGATTTCTACGTGCTTGGTGCGCTGATGTTGAACGGGGTTGGTGGAGCGGTAGACGGCGCTGAAGTTGTCGCAGTAGATGAGGCAAGCGGAGTCCAGGGATGGTGAAGTTCCTGAAGAAGTTGCCGCAGCTAGGAGGCTTCAGCAACGCCATTGGCAACAGCCCGGTGTTCTGCCCAGTAGGCGATGCCAGAGATGTGGGGAAGCCTGGTGGAGTACGAGGCGCCGATGTGCCTAGTCCCGGTACTGGAAACCCGAGAGGAGGAGCCTTGGACACCGGCGTTCCCACGTGTGCCAGCGATGGTACCAGAGGCACCGGCTAGGAGGGAGCACGTGGCGGGGGAGGTGGTGGCAAGGGGCCAACAGCTCTAACTGTACCTGCATGAAAAGGGGACACTAGTAGATCGAGTGTCGTCGTCAGTTAGAAAATTTAGTTCATGTGTGGGTGGGGATGGTTGGCTATGGGAGAAAGGAAACATTGTCTCATCAAAGACAACAAGGTGGGAAATGATGAAGCAGTTGGTGGTGAGGTCGAGGCACCGATAGCCCTTGTGATATGATGATTAACCAAGAAAGGCACATAGAGTGGAGCGGGCGGGCAAGCTTTGAGGTGTGGTGGTAGAAAGGTTGTGATAATAAGTTCACTTGAACACGTGAATAGGAAGTGTGGGTGCCATGGAGAATGGAGGAAGGGGTGTTCATGTATAGTGTTTTGGTAGGAAGGCGATTGATGAGATTGGTGGCAGTGGCTAGAGCATCAGCCCAGAAGGAGGGTGCATGCATGGAGGCCTGGAAGAGAAGGGTTCGTGTGACGTTGTTAATGGTGCGGATCATGCGCTCGGCTTTCCCATAATGTTGTTGTGACGTATAGGGGCATTACATGCGTAGGGTGATACTGTGAGCAAGAAAGAAAGCAACGAGAGGTGGAGTTGTCAAACTCACGACCGTTGTCACATTGGAATGCAACTAAAACTAGTATTCTAAGTATACACCTTTCATTTCTACTATGTCTACCACATTTTATGGTTTAATTAGTTGAAATAGAGATTTTATAGTGTATTGTTTAATTTAATTAGTTGAAAAAATAGAAATACATTTAATTTTTCTAATAGAGATTTTAGGGTATTATATGTTCCATATTTCAAGAGTAATTTTTCTGATCGGGTTCCAAAGCGACTAAGGCCAGATCTCCCTCTCATTACCTGTGGCAAGTGTATGCAAAAGACTGTGAAAGAGTACCGAGTGGGGAAGGCGGATCCCAATAACGGTCCGATCTTCTATAAGTGTTCAGATCGCAATGTGAGTTATATATTTTGTCTCAATTGATGGTTATGGTTAATTTGTACCTATATTTCCAGATGATTTTGATTAAAGTGTTGATTTTTTATTTCTATTTTCAGTGAGATGACACTGAATGCCATGGCTGGTACTGGGAGGAAGATTATATTAAACATGTGGCGGAGGCTACAAAGGCTGATGAGGCAGCGAGCCAGCTCAAGGAGCTCGTTGATTTTGAACAGACGAATAATGATTTGTCGGCTTTAGTTGGGATTGGTCGGGAGATCATTATGCTACTGAAGTGCATTTTAGGTTTTCTGTGTATAGTGCTAGTGGTCGTAGCATACGTTATGTCGAGGCTTTGATAGAGCATACCACTACTACATAAATGATTAACCATGGCGGTTGAAATGGATTAACTGTGGCGGTTTTTCCAACCGCCACGGAACAATGGTCACGGTTAATCGGAGCATTAACCGTGGCGGTTTTACTAGGCCAACCGCCACTGTTAATTAGTATTAACCGTGGCGGTTTCTTATAGCAACCTCCACGGTTAATATTTTCCAAAAAACAAAAAAAATGTTTTTTTTAATTTAAAATATGATTTCAAAACATTTCTCAAATTCAAGCACAGATTATATAAGAGCACATATTATATAACATGGATTAAACAAGCATATTACATGAATGTGTTGTCTTCTTCCAAGAGAAACGATATCACAAAGTTACAACAAGTTCATTATATATACAAGTTCATTATGCAAAATCATTTCCAGCAGTTCATTACAATAAGTTCATCTAATCAATGTCCGGCAGCTTATAGTCAGTCATGTCTAAACCACTAGTTCTCTAATTGGTTAACGCATGATACTGAGGTAATGTCGCTAGCGCGTTGCCCATGTAGAAGAATTTCCCACTCACTTCAGCACATTCATCGGTGACAAACTTACAAATGTCGGCTATTGTGCGATTGTTGGTCTTTTGATTGACGGTTCCTTTCTGCCACCATTTTGTAGCATTCTAGAGCTGCTGCCAGCTTTGGCTAAATTTCGGGCATCTCTTGAGGTACTCACAAGCATAGTATCCACACAAGAGTGAGCCTTCAGGCTGCTTGGCACACTGCATGTAAGATATACATATGTAAGAGTAAGTAGTAGTATAGTTGTAATAGTGGTAGTTAGTAGGATAGCAGTAGTACAAGTCGTATTCTCGGGAATTATCGCCTAATCCTGAGTTTTTTGCCCCATTCGTTTTTCACCTTTTCGGACCTACAGTCAATGCAGGTGGGGTCTTCCACGTACATCCTGTAAGAGCTAAATGTGCATGCCACTAGTGTACGTCAAACATCAGATACAATCATATACTTCGATTGCTTAAAAGAAAATATGTCTAGTCACGTACTATCGCAGACATCCTTCAAAATGCTTGTAGCCTTTCATGTGTGTGTCCCGCATGGAGTCCAATCTGACCGCCATTCCATCCTGAGGATAGATCATGAATACAATCCAATGCCATGTGACGCCCGTGCTACACCATTCAAACAATAAGGATCAAAGATATTGAATTATAGAAAGTGGTGAAGCCAACCTGCGTCAAAGCCAACATGTATCATTTGGACTTACCCGAACTGGTGAGCAGCAAGTGTATACCCTTCTCCCTTGAGCTGCTTCATGGCGTTGAGAATGTAGTGTCCCTTCTTGTACTTGATATCGCCTCGCATCAAAGCTATGGCCTCCACTCGCTCCATCCCTGTCAAGCTCGCCAGCTTCTGA
>CM039120.1:44912606-44922642 GCA_022036555.1 Microstegium vimineum | reverse complement strand
CGATAACCTTCATCACAATAGGAAGGAACACAGTCAACATTATGTGACAGTCATGGGAGTTGAAGTTGGTCATTGTCAGGTCTTTCATCGAGACCATACTCTTGATGTTTGAAGAGAAACTGGTCGGGAACTTTACATCCCTAAGCCACTTGTAGAAAGCCCTCCTCTCATCCTGTGTGAGGTTGTAGCTCGCGCCTAGAAGGTCAACTTTATTTCCTCTTTGTCCCGCCGGTGTTGGGTGGATTTTGTGTCTGATGTTTTGTTTCACAAGGTCCATACGTGACTTGAGACCATCTTTTGTCTGAGTCTTCATGTCCAGGAGGACCCCGATCGTGCTCTCGAAGACATTTTTCTCCAGGTGCATACAGTCGATGGTATGCGGTGTATTGAGAAACTTCCAGTATGGCAGGAACTTGAAGAAACATGACTTCTTCTTGAATGAAACCTTCATGGTAGGTGCTTCCTCGTCCTCATCATCCCGCTTTCTCTTCTTCCTTGGTTTCTTTTGCCCATCTTCGTCCTCTTTCTTTTTCTTTCCAAACTCGAAGTTAATGTCCTTCACAATATCAAACACCTTTGGGCCGTAGCTCGTCCTCTCCGGCTCAGTCTAAGGCTTGGCCTGGTTATCGAAGAACTGATTCATCGAAGAATGACGATACCTGTGCTTCTTGTGGAGGAATCTTCTATGATTCATATACACCATCTTCTGGGATCCACTAAGATAAGTGGAGCAGGTACCATCAATGCATACTATGCAACCAGTCTTCCCTTTAATCTGTCCCGATAGTGAAAAATGACCAGGGTAGTCGGTGATGGTGACACAGATGATGGCTTTTAGAGTGAACTCCTTTACGGATGCATCCATCATCCGGACCCCTTCCACCCATAGTTTCTGCATATCCTCCATCAACGGCTCTAGGAACACATCTATATCATTGTCGGGCTGCCTCAGTCCTGAGATAAGCATTGATAGTAGAAGATACTTGCGCTTCTGACATAGGTGCGGAGGTAGGTTATATATGGTGAGGGTGACTGGCCAGGTGTTGTCCGTGCCACCGAGGTTACCGAACGGATTCATCCCATCCGTACTCAGCCCGAACCTCACATTCCTCGGCTCGTCCCCAAACTCCTTCGCGAACATGGCATCGAACCGCTTCCATTGCTTACCATCGGAGGGGTGTCGCAGCTTGCCATCGCCCTTGATACGCTCAGGTGATGCATGCCAGGACATGAGCTGGGCATCCTCTAGGTTCCCGAATAATGCACGTAGCCGGTCGATGATAGGAAGGTACCACACTGACAGGACAGAACTTTTCCTCTGTGTGTAACCCTCTTTCTTCGTCCTCAATAGGAGGCAAATGCTTCTTGCCTGTCTTCTTCTTCTTCGCCGATCTCGACGGTTTTTCCTCATCGTCCGTGCGACAACCGGCATTCTTCTTGTAGCGGCTCGCGCCGCAGTTCGGACAACTCTGTGCATTCTCATACTCACCCCGAAATAGAATACAGTGCTTAGGACATGCATGAAACTTTTGAAGCTTCATCGCTACTGGCCTGATCAGCTTCTTTGCTCGATATGTATTGACGGGCACACTGTTACCCTCTGGTAGCATTTCACCAATGATGCTTAAAATGTCATTGAAGCCTATGTCGGTTATCCCATGGTGAGGCTTGCACATCAACATCTGGAGGACGAAACGCAACGTCGTACAATGCTTTGGACATTCACCGCCGTCCAGGTAGAGGAGATCAATTGTTGTCTGTTTCATCTCCCTGAAATTCTCTAGCCACTTTAGATTACCAAATAGAACATCGTCATGGTCCTGACGGTTAGCAATCTCCTCAAGAAGCTCTGCATCCTCGGGCCCCAGCGTATCAATCATCGGGTCACCATTGTTGTCATCCCCGGCGCCAGCAGCGTCGTCTTGGAGTAGATCGTCAATAATGATGTAGTCGCGACTCTCATCATCCATGCTCGGCCTCGCGGTGGGTTGTTGGTGTCCTCCATCACCAAACGCAATTGTGGATGTCATCGACGAGGTTCCCCCATGTTCCTTGGCGACACTCGCCTCTTTCTCATCGTGAAACTTCCACACAAGGTACTTTGGATCCTTAATGAAACCATATCATACAAGGTGTGATTCTTGCAGTCATTGCATGGACAAACCATGAGCTCCCGATCCAGACTGAGGCGATGGTTCTACGCAACGGGCATGAACTTCTTCCTCACATTTTATAGGAATCTCAGATCCATCCTCGATGTCTTGTACATCCACTCATCCATGTGCTCCATAACCTTTCAAATGCACAAAAACCCAAATTAGCTTACCATGCATGTGTGTAGCACTATAGATCTAATAGTCTCTCTCCCTCTCTAGATCTAGTTGAAAAAGCACAAAAATCATCCAAAACAGAGGAAATCGACTGTTAGAGAGTAAAGTCAACATCTTGCGGTGCCACCCTTCACCAAATCCAAGGGGAAAACCTCCCCAACATGTGTGTAGCCTCTAGATCTCCTATTTTCTCTCCTCCATTGGATCTAGATCTAGATTAGGGAAAAGCACCAAAATCATCAAAAAGAGAGAAAATCGCGACTTGGAGAGTATAAGTCAACCTTTTGCGGTGCCACACTTCTCCAAATCCAAGGGCAACACCCCCCCCCTCAAAAAATGGTCAATTTGATGGTTTTGAGCTCAAAACCATCAAAAATGGAGAAGGATCCGAGGGGAAGAAGAGAGGGGGTTGTTGTATTTATACTACAAACTTAATCGTGGCGGTTATCTTAACAATAACCGCCACTGTTAATGGTATATTAACTGTGGCGGTTACGTAACAACCGTGGCGGTTGTGCGGCAACAACCGCCATGGCTAATGGAATTAACTGTGGCGGTTATGTAATATCAACCGCCACGGTTAATTGTGCAACAATAATCGCCACGGTTAATAGGACATTAACCGTGGTGGTTAGGTTATAACAACCGTCATGGTTAATGCATTAACTGTGGCGGTTGTGCCCCCCCCCCAGCCGGTGGGCTTTCCGGCCACCTATTAACCGTGGTGGTTTAGGTGTTAACCTCCACGGTTAATAAAAGTCAAGTGCTATGCAAAATCATTTATGTAGTAGCGTGCATTAGTCTTTGTGTGACTCGAAAATGACACATGATAGTGTTCCATTTCATGTTATTTTAATGCAGACATTTCAGTATTTTTATAATATCATTTTTGGACCAAAAATGAGAAATTTAATTATGTTTTGGGTCATATAATGCAGACGATGACATGTCATTGGATGTACAATGTAGATCGCCGCTCCAAAGAGTTCATTGATGGCGTGCATTATTTCTTAACAACGGCTAAGGCAAACAAGCGGGATGGTAATTTTATGTGTTGTCCATGCGCCTTGTGCAAGAATTTGAAGGAATACTGTAGCTCAAGGACTCTTCACTCACACTTGTTGAAGTCGGATTTCATGTGTCAAACTATATTTGTTGGACCAAGCATGGAGAAACCGGAATTATGATCACTACTAGAAATCCCCCCCTATAGCTACGCTTTTTAGACCGTAGGCACGCTTTAATTCGTCTCTATATAGTTGTATGTATGCTTTACGAAAACTTGTTATAAACGTCTTCATATGGACCGTGTTAGGCTCGATAGAGACGATTTTTGTAAACATATATATTAGATGAATAGACGTTTGATAGACACGTTAGATGTATATCTAAACACATTGATACACTTTTATAGATGCGCATATAACATGTGTCTATTAGTGTAGTTACGTCGTATAGTAACGTTTCATTACGTGTGAAAAAATATAGAAACAATATTGTAGATACATTCATAATTCATGTGTACTACTATAGTCACATTTTGTAGTGACACATTATTGCGCACTAAGAAGTATAGAGACAATATAGTAGGTGATGTGGCAGCTGACGTGGAGAGGTGACGTGGCAGATGACACGTTTTATAGTAATGCCTAAACATATGCTAAAATGTAGAAACAATATTGTAGCCACGTCTTTATTGCGTGTTTACATATATCGATACGTTGTATAGTAACATTATAGTGTGTATTAATACTAGTAGAAACGATTTGGTACATACATATATATTTCATGTGTAGTAGTATAGACACGTTATATTATAACGCTTTAATACGTCCCAACTAAAAAATATGTGTTTTCGTTATATATATAATGCATCTAGATGAATGTAAAAATAGGAATCAAATTATTTTATTTTCTATGATTGATAACGGAAAGTAACGCATCAATATATTGCATTTAGCCTTGACAAAACATAAAAAATATGACTACCTCTATAGCCAATATGTCTGGCCTTGACAAAACATAAAGAATTTGACTAACTTGATAGCCAACATATCCATTACTCAACAGACAATTATGACCACAAAGTGTCAAATATCATAAAAATATTACTTAAATATTTTTTGTAACAATTGAAACCTATCTTGTTCACTTTGAAATTTGTACTTCGCTTCACATCTAGCTTTGTGCACGTGCTGTCGGTACCATCTTGTTGCAGGTACGAGACGAGCTTCTAGCTTTCATCACCTACAAGGAACATGTGTTAGAAGCACATATACATCAAGTCAAATATATGAAAATTTACTCACATATTACAAAGTCACCAAGAGTGATACATTTACATAAATAACAAACAACAAAACAGGTCGGATCCACAAGATGGAAATAAACTAGATGGTACCCTGCGCTTCGCTGCGGACAGAAGGCAAAACACACCAAATCTAAGCAACGATCTAACAGAAGGTACCAGACCATATAATTATCTCCCTAAACAAATATCATTACTGAATTCGAAGTGTTTGACATGGAAAATATATAATCACGCCACTTCAGTGTGGATCTGTCTCCTCATATTATGAGTTGGCTCATAATATGTATCTCTACTGGGCACGAAGCAAGGAAGAGATAACAAATAAGTACCAGGAAGCGGCACGAGATGAAAAAGAGGAAGAGCCTGTAGACCAGTTTAAGGCACGAAATCGGCCAATCAATATGAGCATGGATATGGTTAACTCAAATTTTCATATCAGAGAAAAAGGCTGCCATAGACTCAATTTAGTCATTTAAACAGTAAGGAAAGCAAGATTATATGCGTACCATAGGCATAGCAAAGATGATACAGTGGACTTTTTTTCCCTAATGGCATTGAACTCTGAAAGGGTGCACAACAGGTATCATGTATTATTTTTAGACTCTTTATGTCCGTTTTTATCAAGTACGGGAAAGTTTTTGTTATCAAGCAAATCATGTGACTAATAGAAGCAAACTGTAACTCCATAAATCATGTGAAATGACCTAAGTGGAATTTTTTTTCTTGAACTTAGTGATAACTTACTTCAAAAAGTGTAGTAAAGCACTCTGAAGGGGTCAAATTGTTTGTATGAGACGCTGGAGCGACGGAACAGTTGTATAATCTTTGCCTAGGAAATATCAAGAGGGCATGTTTGTTAGTGTAAACCAAATTTAAAATACATCTATGAACCAACATTCTACTACCTAGACAAATAGAATGGGATGAAAGAAAGGGGTATTTAGAGAAATATTTTAGCAGAGACTCAACCCTCGCATAACAAATTTTGATTCACTTAGTATTATGCACAACATACGAAAGATTAGTATTACTACTAATTGTTTATGCAAAGCACTCTGCAAATCAGTAATGGTTAAGACAAGATTATCAACATTCCAAGATGCAATGCATGTTTGGTAGTACCTGCTACATGGATGATCTGAACATACATTTAGCACCACTGATAATCTTCTATGTAGCTTCCATCAGTGCACATAAATATTGAATTAGAAAGATCAGTAAGCACAGATGGAAGAATAGTTAGTTCAAAGGTCCAAAGGTAGCATAGTATAATAACTAACTAAAGAGTTAGAAAAGTATATGCTCACCAAAGAGCAGACCCTTAAATTGTTCCTAGTACTGTGATCATGGAAGCAGTGTTTGAAACAGAATATGCAGACATGAACAAACCGGTCGATTTAGTATGCCTTTCATTGCATATAAGGATACAAAATGATGGATCATATGAACACATGTGAGCAGGCCCTGTAAAGCTTATATGATGGTTCTAGTTGGGTTATTTAATACATAAACTACACAGTAAGTATACCACATGGACCTAAATTTAGATTATCAGAACTTTATAAACCTCAGAGCAACCTCTCATTCAGAGCAGCTATGAAAGCTGTATCATATTGGTACGGAAATATTTCCAGTGAGATAAAAGAAAGTTTGGTGGTAATACAATTACTGTTCTCAGTTGCTATCATCATCGAGGTAAATGAAACCTGACACTTAAAAAATTCCAGATTTAAATCCGGTTTATCTACATGATTTGACTTTCACAATTCATGGATATTTAACAATATAAACAAAACAATTTGAAACGAGAAAAACAATTTTATAAATGAAAAGAGAAAAATATAGAAAAGCTTATACACTGTCAAGCAGAGCATGAGGTTTTCAATTAATAATAAGAAAGAAAAATGATTCAAAAGAAATTTAACCCTACCATGAATACATGGCATTGATGTGAAGAACGATGTGTCCCAGTGCTGGTAGCTTCCTCGTAGTATAAACGGAAGTTTCTTCAATATTTTTACAGCCTAATAAAAAATAAAGGAGGGAATCACTAGGTTATTCAAATATGTAATGCTACCAGGATAAATATGTCGAGAACATAATTTATAACTGAATATTATCGGTTCTGGAAGCAGTTGTCTAATAGCTAAAAAATTATTCACAAATGCTATTCTGATGACAATCGAACTCAGAGCCACAAATTTTGATTTTGGGAGCAGCTGGGCATTTATAACTGAATATTATCGGTTCTGGAAGCAGTTGTCTAATAGCTAAAAAATTATTCACAAATGCTATTCTGATGACAATCGAACTCAGAGCCACAAATTTTGATTTTGGGAGCAGCTGGGCAATCAGGAAACAGATGACTATATATAAATTAAAGCAGATGACTATATAAATTAAAGCAGATCCGGTAGAGAGAGGAACAAGCACTAACCCATCATCGTTGTAGAGGGCATGTAAGTGCTCAGTACATCCATCATTGGCAAGCATCTCGATGAGCAAAGGCTCGACAGCAGAGCACAGAGGACTACATGATCTGCGCGGTTGCCACCCATCTGTTATCTTTGCGCCTCCACTCACCATTTCCATCAGTCTCGACATGGAACACCAGCCACTACATTGGCATCCCCGCACGGATCAAGCGGCATCGTCTCACTGCACCACCAATTAAATTTCATTTCATCAGTACTCAATAAGCGGGGGATTAATCAGTCGATCATTTTGAGAGGATTCAATCGACCAACCAATCAACCAAAGCAATCTATTCTAAAGCACGCAATTCATTAATCAGTTACAAATATTGGCTACTCAATGCTACTCCAATCCTCATACTGAAAAAATCAAACATGCTTCTTCCAAAATAAAAGATAGGAAAATCATGCTAGCGCAAGCAGGATCGTTTTTACTCCAAAAATCAAAAGGCAATGAGGACTCACCAGGCATGCTCTGCCATCTCGCCCAACTAATCTGGAGGGAGACCCTTTGGAAAAACGTGCACTGGTCAGTGCTATCAAATAATCACTACAAGAAAACAACGAGTTGCCGAGTGCTGAACTAGTTGCCGAGTGTCACACTCGGCAAAAAAAACACTCGGCAACTATTTAAATGCCGAGTGTCTCGTACTCGGCAAAAAAAAACACTCGGCAACTTAATTTTTTTTGCCGAATGCCGACACTCGGCAAAAAATACACTCGGCAACTCGGCTAACGCCATCCCGCGCCGTTTAATTTGCCGAGTGCCTACCGTCTGGTAAGTTGCCGAGTGCCAACCCTAGCACTCGGCAACTTCATTAATTTTTTTTTGGCTCCCAATTTTTTGTGTGTGTTTAGTGAACTATTTTAAAGAACATGTTCCAATTTGGAAGCTTTTCATTGCTTTTTGGTATTTTTTCTTAGTTTATTTTGTTTTTTTTCAATTTTCCCGCTGAATCTTCGTTTAAACTGCAGGTGCATGAAATAATAGATTTCTTTCGTTCTAAAAATGGTAGCCTTGTTTGGTAGTGCAAATGGTGGCTAAATCCATGGCCTGTCTCGATAGTTCGATCAACGTGCTCACGGGACAACGTCGCCAACTTCGGTGTTTGTAGTATTTTAATTATATTAAATACAAATAAATTCTAAAAATCACGAAACTTGAGCACGTGTCATGATCTCATGTGCGTATGTTGTGGTAAAAATTTGAAAAAGTTTTGAGCATGTCGTCGCGTACGTTATTCACAAACCTCAAAGTCCACATATGATATCACTTGTGGACAGGTGGCTCTCGCCCGAGTGGGCTGAGAAGAGTGCGATCCATCGTGACTGCCGCCTGCAGATGACTGGGACCGCACACCACCAGGGCAACCAGAGCCTCTCTAAATACGCTTCGAACTAGGTAATTTTATTTGTGTTTTCATCTTTATTTTTTTATTACAACTATTAATTCTCATTACTTCTAATCATCTTTATGTTTTCCTCGCAGTCCGGGTCGCACCAAGACCAGGAGTGCAACGACTTCATGGTCTACAGCCTGGCACACAAGGGCAAGGTGACGGACCCCGGCAACACCTACAACCCAGCGCACCCGCCCGAGGTGTACACCAACCCCAACGCCCACAGCAAGGTTACAGAGTACGTCTCGGCGGCTCGACTCCAGCATGGGGAGGCCTTCGATCTGGCCACCGAGCCCCTGGATGCAGAGATCGTGATGAGGATAGGAGGAGGGAAGCAGCACAGCCGCTACTGGATGGCGAACAGCGCCCTCGACTCCGCCTCTGTTCCTAACCTTGCGGAACTTCGGGCAAAGAGCACGAGCTCGTCCCTCCCCATACGCCCTCGGCAGCTGAGCCCACAGCAGCAGATCTCGGATCTTGCGGTTAGTACTCGTTCATTGTTTTTATGCATCTACGTTGCATTTGCATTGTTTAAACATTGTGGGTGGCCTGTTGCAGGCCAACATGCGGAGGTTGGAGGCGGCGCTGCAGGTGACCCGGTTGGAGAGGGAGGCACATGAGAGGGAGAGGCAGTTGGAGAGGGAGGCTATACTGTTGGAACCGAGCTCTCGATGCCGAGCTCGGCAACGACGCGACACCGGCGAGTGGTGACCGCGGCGGCTAAGACCCCAGGAACACACGCGAGATGGAAACTGGAGAGAACACAGAGATGGTGCTGCCCCAACTACCGCAGCGTTTTTTGTCGATCTTTGTTCATAGATAACGTGCTCCGATTACAGGGCTTGGAGCCCGACATCCCCGCCACCACGACCCATTCTCCGTGATCCTTTTCCTGCGGATCTCCGAAGGACATGCACAACGCGACGCCGTGGCGGGGCTAGAGCGACTCGGCGGTCACAGCATGGAACCGACACATCACGTCCACCTGCGATTCTACGCCTATACAAAGCAAACTACGACACGTCCCAACGGGATTACATATGACTGTTACAAACATTTATTGACTAACAAATCACCCCCCTTAATCCCGTTGTACCTTGACGACCCCAAGTTTCTGCCTGAGTTCTGCATGCCTGATCCTGCCCAAAGCTTTAGTCAGAATGTCAGCTAGCTGATCGTCGGTCCCTACGTGATTTACATCAACCACGCCATTGTCAATGCACTCTCTGATATAGTGATACCGGGTATCAATATGTTTGCTTCTATCATGATGCACTGGGTTCTTGCTCAGCTCAATTGCTGCATTGTTATCAACACGAAGTCTGAACTTCTGAATCTCATTGCCAGTCAAGTCTGAAATCAACATGCTGAGCCACACACCCTGACAGGTTCCTATTGCTGCTGTCACATATTCTGCCTCACAAGTAGATAGAGCCACCACTCTCTGTTTTTGTGAGGACCAAGTCACCAGATTTGATCCCAAGAAGAAAGCTACTCCAGAGGTGCTCTTGCGATGTACAA
>CM039120.1:44884564-44905494 GCA_022036555.1 Microstegium vimineum | reverse complement strand
GCCGAACCTCAAGAAGGACCAAATGGGTCCCACTCAGTCCCTGACTCGTGGGATCCCATCCAAGGGGGCAGGGGAGGGCCCACTGGCCATAGGGGCATTCGGCCGAATGCCCCTAAGTCGGTTGGGCTCCCTCCAACCGCCATAGCTTCTCCCCACGTGTTGGATCACAACCATCCATGCCTTGGTCGGTTCCAAGGTCGGTTGGATCCAAGGGTGGAGAATGGAAGGCCCTAGATCGCTGACGTGGCATCGGAGTAGCACCTACTCCACCTCCTTCTATAAATAGAGGGTCACACCCCCCTCTCTAATCATGAAGAAGAAGCCTACAAGCTCTATTCCTTAGATTGTTCTAGGAGTTAGTCTAGAGTGGGAGTTAGAGTTGAGTCGAGCTGTGCTTGGTATTTCCGGAGTCGTCTTCTGGAGAGTCTGGTATAGCTCTTGTATCTTTACTTCTTTGTAAGACTTTATCTCATTCAATATATATCTTTCTCTTTACTTTACTTAGTCTTTACTTTGAGCATTTCTATACTAGATATAGTCTTGCTATATGCTTTTGCTCTTTAATAGCCTTCAGACCCATAGTCTGTGATCCTTGTGACCTTTCCTGTATGCGGTCATTGCCTGTCATAGGGTACTTTGGTTATTGATCATAGTCAAAGTAGTAAGTTGTGTGTAAGCGTGGTGCTTATACATCATCTTATCCTTGGTTATCGCTTGCTGCACGGATTGTTTGTGGTAGCTAGCAAGAGGTGACAGCCTTGTCTAGTCTTTGTATTCCACCACGTGTTTATAGGAAAGTTCTTAAAGGGTAAGGCCCCCATAAGAAGAGGGCGCGGTCCGGTAGGAGTTTTGTCCTCCTACTGATCTATCCCCTCGCCTAGCATACTTGTATTGAGGAGACAAACTATAGTGTCTAGACTACTTATCTAGCTAAGTATATTGAAGTAGAGAGAAGTACATAGGAGGCACTGTTCTCTTCTCGTTGTCCTCCCATCTAGCTAGTCTCTGAGGTCTGTTCTAAGTATCCTTTACCGTAGATTCTTCATTCATCAACCCCTTCCTATCACTTTTATCATTTACCCCCCTATACTAGTTGGTACTAAGGTTGAGGTGCTCTCTAGGATCTCTCTCTAATTATCATTTCTAGCCAGCTCTCCCTTGGGATAATATAAATTACGATACCTCAGAATACTCCTTGGTAAAGTGCTACAGCGGTATAATCTATGCACTTGCGGATTTATCCAATAGTCATAAGAAATACCAACAAGCATTTCTGGCACCGTTGTCGGGGAGAGATTAGCCAAGAAATTTTAATTACATTGAATCCAGAGATTCTCGTTAACTTAGTTATCAATTAGTCATAGGGGCTTAGCCCTGTCTGTGTCTTCCTTTCTTGTGAAGCCAGACAGTGTATGAGCGGTTTCCAACTACCGGGAAACTATCTCGAAGATCCCGAGCAGCTGTTGAGGAGGACTAGACGTCGTCAAGTTCCCCCCAGAGGTTCCTCTCGAACCAGGATCTGTTCAAGGAAGGAGGCTCTACACCACCACTCAAGGAAACTATGGCCCAGAAGGCGATCTCTGACTTCTCAGCTCTGTCAACTACCCACGTAGCTCAGGGTCCCGAGGTCAACTTCGGAGATGCCACCTTCGAGCTAAAGCCCGCCTTGATCCACATGGTGCAGGCCAATCCATTTTGCGGAAAGCCCCATGAGGATGAAAGTGCTCATATCCAGCACTTCATGGAGTTATGTGGCACATTCACTATCAAGGGAGTGGCGTCTGACGCCATTCGCCTTCGTCTTTTTCCATTCTCTCTATTGGGAAAGGCGAAGCAATGGTTCTACACCCACAAAGAAGAGGTCACTACATGGGAGAGGTGTGCTAAAGCATTCCTCAAGAAGTTCTTCCCGACGGGCAAAACCAATGCTCTTCGCGGGAAGATCTCAAGCTTTCAACAACAATCTGACGAGACAATTCCCGAAGCATGGGAACGTCTCCAGGAGTACGTTCATGTCTGTCCTCATCATGGGATAGACGACTGGCTCCTAATCCAAGGTTTCTACCATGGGCTGACTAGCATGGCCCGTAGTCACCTTGATGCTACCGCTGGAGGGGCATTTCTCCAACACACAGTGAGGAATGCCAAGGACCTCATCGAGAAAATGGTGATCAACCAAGGATGGGGTGACAAATGTCTCTAGCCAAAGAAGTGAGGTATGCACACCGTCAATGAGGTGGACATGCTCTCCGCCAAGATGGATCTCTTGATGAAGAAGATAGAAGAAGGTTCCAAGAAGGAATGAGAGGCCATTTACCCAGTCGCCGCCGCACAAGCTATTGAAGCCGATCCATGGTGCGAGGTGTGCGGAGGAAATGATCACTCGGGCAACAATTGCCCTGAGACTTCGAAGGAGGATGTGAACTTCATCAGCAACAACAGCAACAGTAACAACAACAACAACAACGGGTATCGACCCCATCAGCAAGGAAATTGGAATTCATGCCCCTTCTACCAAGGTAATGGAGGTAATGGTAATTACAATAATTACAATTCTTACAACAACCAACCTTCATTAAAAGATCTTGTTCTTGGTCAATCTAAGATTAATGATGGAATAAATAGAAAAATGATTGTCACTCATAAAGTTCTTGAAACCTTTGGTGAGAAAATGGATAGCTTTACAACTTCCATGAAAAATCAATTGAGTTTTAATAAAATGCTAGAAACCCAACTAGCTCAATTAGCAAGAGCTATGCCCTCCTTGGAACAAGGTAAAATTCCTGGGAAACCAGAAGATTCAATTGAGCATGTAAACATGGTTAACTTGAGGTTCGGTAAGCCTCCACTTTGCTCCTATTGGGGCTATCTTCTCGATCCTCCCTTCATCATGAAGAAGGAAGATCCAGGCCTCCCAACGATCAAGTGCTCAATCGGACAACAAACATTCCACACCGCCTTCTGCGATCTCGGATCGGGCATCAACATCATGTCCAAGGTAACGTATGATAATCTGTTAGGAGGACCTTTGGTCCCCACATGTGTTCGCTTGCAGATGGCAGATCAAACAATACGGTTTCCTGAGGGACTCGCAAGGGATATCTTGGTGAACATCCAAGATGAGTACATCCCCACCGACTTCATCATCCTGGACATGGGAGCTAACACGGAAGTCCCTATCATTTTGGGAAGGCCTTTCCTCAACACCACCAACGCAGTCATCTACGTTGGATCGGGCCAAATTCACTTCCAATTCCCAAGTCATAAGGTAAAATGTACTTTCAATGGTTATAAGTTTAACAAACAGGCAAAACACAACCACCAAAAAGAAGAGTTCAAGCTCCACGGAAGAAGAAGCAATATCCAAAGATCAAGATCGAAGAACTCAAGAAGAATGAACCCGCCAATCCAAGGCCGGTCTGGAAAACAAAAGAGGTGCACACATCACAATCTCCGCCTCCGGAGACATCAAGTGCACCCGAGGAATGAACAAGAAGGAGAGTCCCACTCCGAGGACTTAAAATCAAGGAGCCTTCGCCGAAAGGTAAATCGGTAGTTATCTTTTATTTCCTTTCTTAAATTTAGTTCAAACCTTTAGTTTCTTTCATACTTAAAATTCAGAAAACTAACGTTAGATTAAATAAAACTTGATAATTAGTTGAGCACTAAAACTTGACAAAAATTAGGGACATAGGGGTTTCGGCCGAACACCCTATGTACCCTACTTTGGCTTATTTAATTAAAGGATCATTTAGAGACCTTTATAAAAGGAAAAGAAAAAAAATGGAGCACTAGGGGTTCGGCTGAATGCCCTAGAAACCCCATCTTCATCCCTCTCTTCCTCTCCACCATTCTTTGTCCAAGCATCTCATGATTTGGGAGGTGGGCTTTTCAAAAATCAGATTCTTGCTTTGGGAGACATCTCTTTTGTCTTGTCATGTTTTAAAGTACATCAATCACTTTAAGCATGGCATATCCTTGTCTCCCACTACTCCTTGTCCAAAGTGGGGAATCATGACATCCATCACTTTCACTTTGTCATGCTTTGAAAAAGAAAACACATCTATCACTTTCAATCAAAGCATCACATACCTTTGTCCCCCACTACTCTTTGTTTAAAGAGGAGAATCTTGACTATAGCTTAGCTTTTGATCACATCTTTCACCTTTCACCAAGCACTAGAAAAAGCATGAGTGGAATCTCTACTTTTAAGGGATGGTCGACCACTTTGTGTCACCTCCTTCTCTCTCTCTCTCTTGCTTTGTGTAAGGCATCCACTAGACATGTGATCATGGCACCCAAGGGCATGCCCAAGGGGTGGTCGGCCGACCACTCCATGGCACCCCCTTGGTGCCACTTCCTTCCCCTATAAAACCCCATGCAAGGAGAGCTTCTTTCCTCACACCTCCACAAGAATTCAGTTCTAGTTCAAGCCTCTCCTTGCCTTGCTCTCTCCTCTCTACATTCAAGAGAAGTTCTTAGCTCTCAAAGAGAAGTAGTGTTGCTCTTGCTAGTCCACAAGAAGATCTCGTGTCTTCATCAAGCTTCACTTAGCTCAAACTTCTCCCCAAAAGGCAAACTATAAATCTACTCCACATACACATATCCCTTTCTAGTCTTGCTCTGGTGTCCCTCTTCCTCTCTAGAAGATGAAGAACCCATTGACATCCACATTCAAGAAAATGAAGCAAGCTATGAGTGGGAGCTCATCCCGACACTCCCACCAATCCGAGGATACTTCCCAAAGAAGAACAAGGGGAGGTTCGGCCCGATACACATGGGAGAACCTCCAAACCGAAGAACACCCTCAGGAGGAGGAAGTACCAACAGAGGTACCACATGTTGAGGCATTATTGGTACCCCCGATGACAACCTATGATTAGCAAAGCGGACTCTGGTTCAACCAACTAGAGTATCAGAGGTACCTTTCTCTTCGGGATCGATCTTTTGAGCACACATGGATTTTGGATCAGAGACTCCTCTCCAACGCAGGTATGACCACCGAATTCGAAACTATCTTTTCCTATATTGGTTGGTCTAGCTTTTGGCAAATAGAAGAGTTTGGAATTGAGTTGCTCACCGCAGAATTTCTATGCTCTCTCCAAATCTCTAATGATGGAATTGTCTTTCACATGTTTAATCAAAACCATAGTCTATCATGGAAACATCTAAGTGTTCCTCTGGGCTTTGATAATTCATGTTTGATTGATTTAGACCTTGCCATGCGTAGTTTCAACAAAAGGAAATTTTGGTTTCCTCTTGCTTTAAAGATTGCTCAACCTAGTCTGAGGAAATTCACAACCCAACTCTTTGTTTCATGCTTCTTTGGATGAAAATGACCTTGTTTCCTGGAAGTAATGCTAACTTAATAAGTGACATGGAACTAAAACTGCTTTATGCCATGGTCAATAAAATGTGAATCTCTCCTGTGAAGTATTTAGTGGAATTTTGGCAAAGTTCAATTGAGAGTAATATATCTGTTCAATTCACATCCTTAATTACTCGTCTTGCCGAATCCATAAACCTGCTAGATGGCACAAACCCCTTTGTTTAGATCTCTGCTCCTTTAGCAATGATCTCAGAACAATATTTTGCTCATATTCAAATGCTTAAAAGAGATGCTAAGGGTAATCTAAAAATGATTTACAATGTTCATACAATTGAGGTGCCTCTTCCAAATAGGCAACTTCAATTGTATAGGACCCGCAAGCTAACCCTTGATTTAGATCAAGGAAATGGGCAAAGAGATTTTGCAGGCTCAGACATGAGAGCTCAGGAGGGGCTACACTTTGTTCATCTTGAGCAAGGTGGACCTTCCCAAGGAGCTGTTGGCGAGGAGGAAGACGATGCATCTTCCAACCCCATGCACACTTCAAGTGGCATGCCTCCTCGACCATGACGTCCGCAACAAGCATGAGCATCCTTCTCGTCCAACCGAGACAGGGAGCATCGTGGGTTGCGGCAAGAATTCGATCACCTCACCACACCCTAGTGAGATTGCGTGTTGAGCACGATGAAACAGCACGCATCGTCCAGCAAACCGCCGAGAACATTCAAGCAATACATGAAGAACAACGGCGGTATGGGGACTTTTGGTGGCAACAACATCCACACCCGCCACACCATTAAGCAAAAGACAAGCTTGGGGGAGATTCTCTCCCCCACTAAGGTAAGTTTTTAATTTCAGCATTTACATTTATGCATTCTCTTGCTTATCTTAGCTTTGCATTTAAAAATCTACATATGATAAAATAAAATAAAAAGACTTTCTCTTACTCCACTCTCACATATTCCATGAAAATTAATATCTCCTATGGAAATGATGAATAGTTGCTCTGCTAAGTGTTTCTCTAGAACTTAGTTTACAACTTGATACTTCTTTAAGTATGGGTTATTTGGCTTAAAAAAATTCATCATGAACCTCAACCTTTTGTGGGTTGCAAATGCCGTAACTAAGTCTAAGTTGTTGTGAGACATGATATGACAAGATAAGATCTGCTATAATTTTGTTCTAAACAAGAACGACTATCGGAGTATTTATTTATTTAAATGATAAAACACTTTGATGTTCCTCAATGGTGAAAATTCCTACCAAAGCCATGCATGCTCTTTCATGATATAAGCTTTCTACATAAGCTGCTTGCTTTGTGTTGAGTTTGGTCAAGTTTTGTGACCCTTGTCGAGAGATTTATCATGCTCCCAAGATCAAGATCATGTACACGCCACATATACATGCTACTTCTACACTGGAAGTACGCAGAAACATGCCTTACATTTCCACATAGTTCATACTTCATGCTCTAAGTAGAAAAACTCTCTCTAGTTTGTTGTTAGTAAATGAGACATAGACTATGCAAAATTATGAAAAATCCAAGGGCATTCTAAAGTCCTAATCTTTATGAGCATTTCCAAAGCTCTCTTGAAATAAATAAATAAATGATGAAACAGATAGCTATGTCTCAATTTTAGAAAAGAGAGATCCACAAATAGAAGTATTGATCATTTACCATGTTTCCACACACTTGCACATCTTGATCTAAGAGTATGACACTTCCCTCCTCGGGTCCGGAATTTGACTTTACAATATATGCAAGGTAAGTTTGCTACATCTTTGATCCCTACCTATAGCTCCACATAAGCTTTAGAGATAGGATGGAAGAAGGCAAACTTTGATATATGCCTTGGTGAGGAATCATACACCTTATGAGCGACTCGAGAGTACCATTGGAGGAACACTAAGTTTTCTTTTACAAAACCTTACAAAACCTCTGATATGAAACTTGTGAAAGAATGAGAAAACTAGTGCTCAATTCAAGTTGTTCTATCTCTCAACCTCTCAAGACAAAGGATAAAGCTATAAGCCCATGAAGGACTAAGGTAATATGGGTGAGTCTATATTGCTAACTTTTCCATTCAAAAGAGAAGTATGATTTTGTAGACTTAGTACTCTTGAAATATGAAGCATAGTAGCAACTCCTGATCCATTGAGCTAAGTTTGATTGTTTGGTCGGGACGAGCAAAGGTTAAGCTTGGGGGATCTTGTTGGCACAAATTCTGACCATCTTTTACATAGCTAAAATGGTGCCACTAATCCAAGGATCAAGGATAAAACAAACACATCATGAGCATTCTTTATCAAATAACTAGTTCCACATGTCCATGAGTGTTTGAGTGCAGGAATGAACAAATGGAGAAAAGGAGAGCCATATGGGACCACCATGCTCTCTCCTCTCGACCATGATCGAAGAGAGGCACTCTAGAGTAGAATCCTTCCATTGGATCACTCCATGTTTCCTCTCAACGGCTCACAAGCCAAGCACGTGGATCCATGGACCCACACCAAGGAGATAAACGTGACAAAATACCTCAAGACCAACATCCAACACCCATGACGAGTGGGACCAGCACCAGGAAGCACAGGAGGACCAGAACCCCCAAGGGGGGATTCGGCCGAACCTCAAGAAGGCCCAAATGGGTCCCACTCAGTCTCTGACTGGTGGGATCCCATCCAAGGAGGCAGGGGAGGGCCCACTGGCCATAGGGGCATTCGGCCGAATGCCCCCTAAGTCGGTTGGGCTCCCTCCAACCGCCATAGCTTCTCCCCACGTGTTGGATCACAACCATCCATACCTTGGTCGGTTCCAAGGTCGGTTGGATCCAAGGGTGGAGAATGGAAGGCCCTAGATCGCTGACGTGGCGCCGGAGTAGCACCTACTCCACCTCCTTCTATAAATAGAGGGTCACACCCCCCTCTCTAATCATGAAGAAGAAGCCTACAAGCTCTATTCCTTAGATTGTTCTAGGAGTTAGTCTAGAGTGGGAGTTAGAGTTGAGTCGAGCTGTGCTTGGTATTTCCGGAGTCGTCTTCTGGAGAGTCTGGTATAGCTCTTGTATCTTTCCTTCTTTGTAAGACTTTATCTTATTCAATATATATCTTTCTCTTTACTTTACTTAGTCTTTACTTTGAGCATTTCTATACTAGATATAGTCTTGCTATATGCTTTTGCTCTTTAATAGCCTTTAGACCCATAGTCTGTGATCCTTGTGACCTTTCCTGTATGCGGTCATTGCCTGTCATAGGGTACTTTGGTTATTGATCATAGTCAAAGTAGTAAGTTGTGTGTAAGCGTGGTGCTTATACATCATCTTATCCTTGGTTATCGCTTGCTGCACGGATTGTTTGTGGTAGCTAGCAAGAGGTGACAACCTTGTCTAGTCTTTGTATTCCACCACGTGTTTATAGGAAAGTTCTTAAAGGGTAAGGCCCCCATAAGAAGAGGGCGCGGTCCAGTAGGAGTTTTGTCCTCCTACTGATCTATCCCCTCGCCTAGCATACTTGTATTGAGGAGACAAACTATAGTGTCTAGACTACTTATCTAGCTAAGTATATTGAAGTAGAGAGAAGTACATAGGAGGCACTGTTCTCTTCTCGTTGTCCTCCCATCTAGCTAGTCTCTGAGGTCTGTTCTAAGTATCCTTTACCGTAGATTCTTCATTCATCAACCCCTTCCTATCACTTTTATCATTTGCCCCCCTATACTAGTTGGTACTAAGGTTGAGGTGCTCTCTAGGATCTCTCTCTAATTATCATTTCTAGCCAGCTTTCCCTTGGGATAATATAAATTATGATACCTCGGAATACTCCTTGGTGAAGTGCTACAGCGGTATAATCTGTGCGCTGATGGATTTATCCAATAGTCATAAGAAATACCCACAACCACATATCAAGGACAAGTAAGCATCTCAAGAGTTCGAGAGCCTGAGTCATCTCGTGCAGAGAGTTGTCGATCAGGAAGTTAAAGCTTTCGAGCCTAGGAAGTCTTAGAACAAGAAGGTATCCTTCATTGAACAAGAGGAAGATTCTGAGTCAGATGAAGGGACGGATATCGACGTTGCTGAATGGGTGAAGGATATGAAGTCGATATCCTGTCCGTTTGGTCAGAAGGAGGCTGAAAGATTCACTTTTGATACTGCTAAAGCTGATAGGATATTTGATCTATTGCTTCAAGAAGGGCGAATTAAGCTAGCACCTAATCAAGTGATTCCATCGGCTGAAGGGCTTAGAAGGATGAGGTATTGTAAGTGGCATGATGCAACCTCACACACTACCAATGATTGCAAAGTCTTTAGGCAGCAACTGCAGTCGGAAATCGGGGCTGGACGAATTAAATTTGAAAATTCTAAAACCTAGAAGCCAATGAAGATCAACCAGCACCCGTTTCCAAGCAATATAGTGGAAGCTAGTGAGAAGGTTAAAGTACTGACATCGGAGGCTGCCAAGAAGAATGCATCGGTAGATCCTAAACATCAAATAGTTGTGCATGATGTGAAGGGAAAAAGGTGTGCCAATGATGAGAAGGGCAAGAGAGTTGCTGATGAAGGTAACAGCGTCAGAAAATCTCGTAGACATGGCGTTGTAATCACGCATAGACAACCGCGACAGGAATATCGGCACTCTCAATAGGAGCAATATCGGTAGCGGGAAGAAGAAAGGAGCCGGGAATGGCGTCGGCATAAAGATCATTGGAATTGTCCTTTCTTCGTTCATTGTTGGGAAGAAGGAATCAAGCTACCCAATGTCGATAATTGACCCGAGTGCAATAGGTACTATCCTTCCGATCGGTCGAGAAAGAGATCCTATTCGGATGATGAAGGGGCAAGCTACGATAGGCCAATCAGAAAGGAGTCGGTGCATGATCGGCTTGGGGGCAAACTCAGCATACATGACAGGCTCGGCAAGCGTATTCGTCAAGAAAAGCTTGAAGAGATGGCTGATGCAAGGGTGCCCAATGAAGAAATATTCTCTAGAGATAGAAAAATAAGGGGTAATACAAGTCGACATAGTGAGAAACATTACCAACCTTTTTGGAAGACTAAGCTTCCTCAATGGTGTCCCAAGTCGGTGCATGATCGGCTTGGGGGCAAACTCAGCATACATGACAGGCTCGGCAAGCGTATTCGTCAAGAAAAGCTTGAAGAGATGGCTGATGCAAGGGTGCCCGATGAAGAAATATTCTCTAGAGATAGAAAAATAAGGGGTAATACAAGTCGACATAGTGAGAAACATTACCAACCTTTTTGGAAGACTAAGCTTCCTCAATGGTGTCCCAAGGGTCTGACAAAAACTCAGAGAAGGAGGATCCAGCGTGAACGCCAGAGTGATCTGTGTTATGGTAAAAACCCTTCAAAGGGAGAGTCTCCAGTTTGGGAGTAGAGGCCAAAACACCAGGAGAGGAGTCGATCGGCAGAAGTCAACATGGTTGTTATGTTGCCAATGGAATTTATGGCACCCATTGATGCTGAAGAAGAAGCTGCTGAGATGGCGCAATTAGTTCTGGATCCCATGGCAGTTATCTTTGAAAAGTCTGCCGATGATGAAAGGCATCATCTGAGAGCCTTGTTTGTCAAGGGCAAAGTCGATGGACAACCGGTGTCGAAGATGTTAGTCGATGGCGGAGCATCGATTAATATAATGTCATATGTCATGTTCAGGAAGCTTGGAAAAGGTGACCAAGACTTAGTCAAGACAGACATGAAGCTGAAAGATTTTGAGGGCAATGTGTCACCAGCTATGGGAGCAGTATGCGTAGAATTAACTATCGGCAGAAAAACTTTGCCGACAATGTTTTTTGTGATCAGCGGTAAAGGTACCTACAACTTGCTCCTAGGAAGGGATTGGATCCATGCTAATTGTTGTATTCCTTCCACAATGCATCAAAGCCTCATGCAATGGGTCGGGGACAAAATTGAAGTCGTCCGAAGTGAAGCCCCATCAATTGTTGCATCGGCAGAATCGGAAACCTATGAGCAGACCAAGTGCATATCTAGTGAAGCTTGGGATACAGAATTCCTCAAGGTGGCCGATTACCGAATTACACCGATCCAAGCAGTCGGTTCTGAAGAAGAGGTTTAATGGATCAGTTCGCTGATGATGGAAAACTTGGACAGGGGTTCACATCAACCGATGATTTGCTAGAAATAGACATCGGCGACAGTAGCAAGCCTAGGCCGACTTTTATTAGCGCTAAGTTAGATTCCCAATGTAAGCAATAGTTGAGTGATTTATTAAAGGAATATAAATATTGTTTTGCTTGGGATTATACAAAGATGCCTGGTTTAGACCGATCAATCGTTGAACATCGGTTACCTATCAAGTCGGGTTTTCAACCACATCGGCAGCCAGCGCGTCGGTGCAACCCTACTGTGTTACCCGATATTAAAGTTGAGATTACAAAGTTAATCGAAGATGGGTTTATTCGGCAATGCCGATATGCCGAATGGATTTCTAATGTGGTTCCTGTATATAAGAAAAATGGAAAACTTCGTGTTTGTATTGATTTCAGGAATCTCAATAAAGCTACACCAATGGATGGCTATCCGATGCCCGTTGCCGATCTACTAGTTGATGCTTCTGCTGGGCATAAAATTATCGGTTTTATGGATGGTAATGCTGGATATAATCAAATATTCATGGTTGAAGAAGATATATCCAAAACTGCTTTTAGGAGTCCAGGTCACGTCGGTTTGTTTGAGTGGGTCGTAATGACTTTTGGGTTGAAGAACGCCGGTGTTACTTATCAAAGAGCGATGAATTTTATTTTTCATAAGTACATCGGCACATTGGTCGAAATCTATATTGATGATGTGGTGGTTAAGTCCGGAAACTTTGAGAAGCATCTTGCCGATCTACGGAAGATTCTGAAGTGCACTAGGGAGCATGGGCTAAAGATGAATCCAAATAAGTGCGCATTTGACGTATCGACAGGTCAATTCCTAGGGTTCATGGTGCATCAAAGGGGTATAGAGATCGACAGAAAATCCATTGATGCGATTAACAAAGTGGTCGCTCCTACAAACAAAACTGAGTTGCAATCTTTGATCGGCAAGATTAATTTTATTAGAAGATTTATATCTAATTTGTCTGGGAAGATTAAATCTTATAGCCCATTACTGAAGCTGAAGGCCAGTCAAGAATTTATATGGAGAGAAGAACATCAATCGGCTTTGGAAGAGATTAAGAAATATTTGGTAAATCCCCGGTTTTGATTCCACCTCAACACGGGAAACCCTTCTGGTTGTATTTATCTACCGATGACGGCGTTATCGGATCAGCCTTAATTCAAGAGTTTGAAGGGAAGGAACGTGTGATCTATTATTTGAGTAGAAGGCTGGTGGACGCTGAAACCGGGTATTCGACCGTTGAAAAATTGTGTTTATGTCTGTATTTCTCTTGCACCAAATTAAGGCATTATTTGTTGTCGGCCGAGTGTACTGTCATATGCAAAGATGATGTGGTCAAATATATGTTGTCGATGCGATATTGAGTGGGAGGATCGGCAAATGGATTTTGGCGCTGTCAGAATTTGATCTGAGCTATGAATCAGCTAAGGCAGTTAAAGGGCAAGTGATGGTTGATTTTGTTACTCAGCATTGTGGTACGTTAAATTCCGTAGAGATTTCTCCTTGGACTTTGTTCTTTGATGGTTCCACATGTAAGGAGGGAGCAGGTATCGGTGTTATCTTGGTTTCACCCCGAGGGAAAAAGTATGAAATCTCATTGCCGATTGTTGCTACATCGACGAATAATCAGGCTGAGTACCAGGCGTTACTAAAGGGGTTAGAGTTGCTCAGGGAAGTGCGTGCCGATGCCATGGAAATCTTTGACGATTCTATGTTAGTAATCAATCAATTGATTGGAACATATGAATGTCAGAGTGATATTTTAATTGCATATCATGTGAAGTGTTTGTAGTTATTAAAGGAATTTAAAGAATATCGTCTTGAGCACATTCCCAGGTTGCATAACGAAGAAGCCAATCGATTGGCGCAACATGCTTCGGGGTATCAGCCGATTCAAGAAGTAATGACATCAGTAATTGTTGACAATGACTGGAGAAAAGAGATTGCCGATTACTTAAGAGATCCGTCTAGGAAAGTTGAAAGACGGTTGAGGTTTCAGGCTACCAAGTATGTGCTCCTTGATGATGAATTGTATTATCGTACAATTGATGGAGTTTTGCTCAAATGCCTTGATGGAGGGGAATCGAAGAGGTTGATGGGTGAAATTCATGAGGGGGTATGTGGAGCGCACCAATCAGCATTCAAGATGAAATGGATGATTAGGCGAAATGGATATTATTGGCCGACAATTCTTGAGGATTTTTTTGAGTACTTCAAAGGGTGTCAAGATTGTCAGAAATTCGGTAATGTTCAGAGGGCACCTGCGTCGGCAATGAATCCTATAATCAAGTCTTGGCCGTTTAGAGGATGGGCCATTGATCTCATCAGCCAAATTTACCCAGCATCGAGTAAAGGACATAAGTTCATACTTGTTGCTACCGATTATTTCACGAAGTGGCTTGAAGCTATCCCATTGAAGAAGGTGACGTCAACAAACATAATAGATTTTGTGAAAGAACATATTGTTTACCGATTTGGTATTCCTCAAACTATTACAAACCGATCAAGAAACTATGTTCACATCGGGAGAGTTTGATGAATTTACTACTAGTATGGGGTTCAAAGTGTTGAATTCTTCTCCTTATTATGCTCAAGCTAATGGTCAGGCTGAAGCAACTAATAAGGGAACAATTAAGCTTATCAAGCGCAAGATTGAAGAGAACCCTAGGAGGTGGCATACAATACTGAATGAAGCTTTGTGGTCATATCGGATGGTATGTCATGGTGCTACTAAGGTGTCGCCATATCAGTTGGTGTACGGACACGATACTGTCCTACCTTAGGAAATTAAAACTGGTTCTAGACGATTGTTTTCCCAAGACCAATTAGCGGCCGATGAGTATAATATCCTTATGAAGGATGAGTTAGAAGATCTAGCGGGTCATCGGCTAAGAGCTCTAATCAGTATCGAATAGAACAAGAAAAGGGTTGTCAGATGGTATAACAAGAAGGTGAAGGTAAAAGAATTTGCCGATGATGATTTGGTGTGGAAATTGATTTTACCGATTGGAACTAAGAGTTCAAAGTTTGGAAAGTGGTCTCCTAATTGGGAAGGTCCTTTTCGGATAAATAATTTTGTTCCTGGAAACGATTATATTTTGGAAACTCTTGAAGGAGTTGCATTTTCCAGAACAATCAATGACAAATATTTAAAGAAATATTATCCTAGTATCTGGATAGATGCATAGAGTAATACATATATAAATACCGATGATAGAGTCATTATGCAAAACATCGGTAAAAAGGGTGTTAACGTTATATTACAGGAGGAATCGGTCATCAGGTTCGCATACAACAAATTACAGTAGAGATTGAATAGCTGAAATCGCACGAAGGCGAATTTGATCTCCTTCCTCTATCTCCTTGGCGTCCTCATCGGCAGAGCCCTCAACTGGCTTGATCTTCTTCTTCAGCAGAATAGCTTCACGAGCGTCGGCATCTCTCTCTTGTTGTATGGCTTTGGTGGTGGCAGGGAGTTGAACCTTCTTTTGATTGGATGTACTTAAAGCTTCATCAACTTTCTTTAGCTCCGCTAGCAGCTCCTCTTTTCGTGCCGATAGACGAATAATTTCTTGTTCAAGCTCAATACCAGAAGCTGCCAAACGGCCGATGTCTTTGTGCTTTTCTTTAGTGGTTCGCTTGAATTTAAGCATTTCTTCTTCAAGTTCTGTTTGAGCGGTTCTATCGGCAATGCGACGTGAAGCTTTTTGATATTGGAGTTGTCGACTCTCAAGGTACGCCGCATGGAAAAGCGCTTCTTGGGTATCGACAGGCAGTTGGCTCTGAATATCTTTGAAAGCTATTCTTACTGCATTGGAGTCTTGAACTAGTTGGGAGGTGTTTTGCTGCAATAAGAGTAGTATGGCTTCGAGTTTGGACTTTACTTCTGCCGATATGATATTTGAGGCTGGAGCGGAGCTTTCGTCTTCTTGGTCTTCATCTGGCAGGTTGATGGCGAAGGATAATAAACTATTGGGAGAATCTTGAGCCTGAAAAGCAAGGATTAAGATTCGTTGGCTGCAAGCTTGTGTCTTGCAAGTTTATAATAAATGTCTAATTTACCTGTTTGAGAGCGGTCTCCTGCCTTGGACTTGGCAGAGTAGTCGGCGTAACTGTGTCTCGATCGACAAATGTTGTCGGTGGACTTACCTCCACTACAAGAAATCTGGGCTTCTACGACGATTGCCAGATGACAGAGCACCTATCTGTCATAAACAAAGACTGTTTATGACGAATGTTCATAGGATGACAACTGTTTATGTCCAATATGCGTCTCTGTCATAAACATCGTCATGATATACTTTGCATGGGCTTTGTGATGATAGATCAATGACAATAGTTGATCATCATAAAATATAATATAGAACTATTATAATTTTTCACTCAAATGAACTCGAATAAAGAAATGATTAAACCAAAGTTGTAGTTACCGATGACTTATACTACTTTGTTTCTTATAACTTTTTTATTTGAAATCTTTGCTCTTCCAAAACTCTGTTCGAAGTTCTCATATTTTAATATTTAAATTTCGAATTGTTCAAACAAAGTCGGATGGAGAAATGCCCAAAACAAAAGTTGTAGATCTTGATGAATTATCCGGATTTGTTGTTGACCACTTTTTCATTTCAAACATTTGTTATCTTAAAAATTCTATGTGAAGTTCTTATACTTTAAAATTCAAATTTTAGATTGTTCAAACAATTTGGATGAAAAATAACTAAAACAAAAGTTATTGATCTTGATGAGTTATTCAAATTTGTTGTTGATCATTTTTTTATTTTCAATAATTTTTTATCTCAAGATTTTTTTGAAGTTCTCATATTTTAAAATACAAATTTCAAATTATTCAAACAACTCTGATTATATGAAAACCTATAAAAATATAAATGGTGCATGAGTTGAATGCAAAAATCACAAACGTGTCAATCGCAAAAAAACAGACGAACGTGTTTCATAGCTCTAAGGTCATCATCATTGCTACGGCCCACTGCAGCCGAGCAAGTAGGCGGCAGCAGCAAGCTCCAGATGCACTGGACTTGGTGATTTTTAGTCCCAGCTCGCTAGACATAAGAGAGTGAGGTAGCTGATGATCCTATATATAATAAGGTCCAGGTGTAGCAGTTATATAGAACTTCTCCCGTTCGCTCCATCTGTTGGGCTAAGTTGTGTCTATATTGGGCAAAACAATGTTCAAACTGAATTTGAAAATGGGATATTTTGGATAAAATACTATAAAATAAATTGTGAAAAAGTCAAAATTAGGTGCAAAATGCTTTATTATATTGTCTTTGAATTTAGTATTTTGTACTTCAAACTAAATTTGAATGTGGTTGAAAATTTGAAAACCCTCATAGTAAGATGTGCTTTGGTTCGGCACGTATTTTGATTGTTTTTTGTTTTGGTCCTCAGCATTGAGCTACGACGATGGCATAAGTGTTAATTGTTTTATATAATACTAGCAAATATTAAATGTTAATTGTTTTATATAATAATAGCAAATATGTCCGTGCACTGTTTTGGTCCTCACCATTGAGCTACGTTGATGACATAAGTGTTAATCGTTTTATATAATACTAACAAATATGTTCGTGTACAATGGGAGAAAAAACTGAACATTAACTAAAAATACACAGGATTATTGCATCCATATCTCGGAGGTATTATTCTTGGTGACCTATTGGCCAAAGTTGGCGCGGCCCGTGCAGTGTGGAGGCGATCCAGACGAGCGTAGCGAGCATGGCCACGATGTTGAGTTCCAGCTAGCAAGCCAGGTCACGCTGGAGCTCGTCGTGGCCGAGCCAGTGGACGTCTGCCCACCACGGGTCCAAGGATCCTGCTTAGTGTCATGCCGTACTTGACGAGCTCGTTTGTTAGGGACTGATTGATGAACATCCAGTCGGAGTAGATGGTCGAGGACATCTCCATGGTTCAGTGACTCTCTAGTTGTGTGGCCGATCGTGACATGGTTCATCGTGCTCTTTTTAAAACTAGGCATCCGCCCATCGCTTTATCGACGGGTTCTTGATCAGTATCGCCCTCGACATCACGATGCGCGGTCCATGAGGCCGGTGTCCCTGCGGTGGCTACCGATGACAAATCGCACAGATTGAGGATATGAACAAATAGAGAGAATACTATTCATATTCAATCGCCAAAGTCGAAAAAAACAAACCCATGGGATTCAAACCTGGAACTCTCGAGCACTCAATTGAGCAGCGATAGCCATAACCACCCTGAAATGATCCAAAATCATATTAATTTTTTATATTAGGTCTCATATGGTCTAATGAACCTAATTTGGGTCGGGTGGATTGAAAATTTTATTATTTTGAAGAGGTAACTTAACCTCTTTTTTCCACTTATGACAAAATAATAAATGTAATAATGACCGAAATTGATCAGAAAAATGTAAGATTTTGTGTGGGGCCATGCTTTGGGTCTACATTTTCGCAGTATAATTTGTTAAGTGTTTTTGACACAAGCGTAATGTACATGCTTCACAAAAGTGGATACATTATTTCATCGAGTCCCGACTACAACTCCTAGGTTTTCAAGAGTCTCCTATGCCCCTCGAATAAATGAGTGCCTAACTTTTTATGTCCTTAATCTTTTATATTCTTTGTCTATATAATAGATTAGTGTCATCATACCATAATTTTTTCTTCTTATATATAATTTTTATTTTTTTTAAATATTTTTACATTATTTTATATATTTACCAAACAATAATTGTAATTGTAATAATATCTAAATTTGAGGAGAAACAACAAAAGAGAGGGAATTTAAAAAAGGAGGGAACGGAACAAAGGCCCAAGCCAGCCCAAAGGCCCGAGCACAGCTAACCCTATAGGCGATCTCGTTCATCCATTTCATCCAACGGCTTCCAACGCATCTGCACAATATAAGATTTCTCTAAGACCTAAGCTCTCCCGTTCCCACCCCGCCGCGGCGCCGCCCAAACCCCATCCTAGCAAGCTAGCAGCTGACATCCTCTCCTCTCTGTAGTAGGTCTTCGATCCAATCTAGCCACAGCAGGCAGCCCCAATCCCATGAGTGGTTGCAGGTTGTGGCGGTGGCCGGCTCTCGCACACCTTCATGGCCGGCCGAGAGACTGACCGTGTGCGGGTGACGGCTGGATCCCGGCACGCAGGTGACCTGCGGCTGGCCTAGGCACGGTGGCGGTGCTGCTGCACGGAGCGACATGCCAGTGCGCCCTGCTGCTGTCTGATGTGAGCACCTGAGGGACGTCCATGGCCGGGAGGTGGATTTCTTCTACTATTTGATCTATTTTATTCATCTCTTTTCTATCCATTATTTCAGAGTACTAGATTGATATTTTTTATTCGACTTCTTCATCAAAGGGATAGATCGGTAACTAGAGTATTTGTTTAATTTTTTGGGTTCAACTTCGTGATCTAGTTGCTAGAAGCCTAGAACTCTGTAAAACTTTTCTTGATTTGCATGTTAACTAGGATATGCATGTTTTTGTGAATGATTTAATTGAATATGAATGTGTTGACACAAAGCCTAGAACTCTGTAGAACTTTTCTTGATTTATATGTTAACTAGGATATGCATGTTTTTGTGAATGATTTAATTGAATATGAATGTGTTGACATAAAAAGTGATGTACTGTATGTCACACATAGCAAGCCGTACAGTAAGACGGAAAGCGTGACTTCAATCGGATGTCCGTGTGTTTCGAGAAAAAAACCCGTGCCAGTCAGTTTGACCAGAGTACTTTTGTAGATCGGTAACCAGAGTACTTGTTTGATTTTTTGGGTTCAACTTCGTGATCTAGTTGCTAGAAGCCTAGAACTCTGTAGAACTTTTCTTGATTTGCATGTTAACTAGGATATGCATGTTTTTGTGAATAATTTAATTGAATATGGATGTATTGACACAAAGCCTAGAACTCTGGAGAACATTTCTTGATTTGCATGTTAACTAGGATATGCATGTTTTTTTGAATGATTTAATTGAATATGGATGTGTTGACACAAAAAGTGACGTATTGTATGTCACACACAGCAAGCCGCACAGTAGGACGGAAAGTATGACTTCAATCGGATGTCTGTGTGTTTCGAGAACAAAAAACGTGTCGGTCAAACTCAGTTTGACCTGAAACTAACAAGGAATGAAAGTCATTAGATATAAACTGGAACGTGCCGGGTAAGACTAGACAGTTCAATATGTATGACTTTAAAGCTATTTACAACGACATACAACTATAAAAGCTATCTGCCAACAGGTTTTATGGAACGATCGGCTAAAAAGACATAACACGTAAATCACTGGTTGCCGAACGCGCATTCATGGGAAAGAAACATACGAACAATTCATAGTTGACTATAAGTTAAAGCATAATCAATCTCCGCAATCAGCCGAATTGGGGTCCATAATGAAGGAAACACGTAAGCAAACATGATTAAACTAATCTAAAGTCTGCATCTGTCGCACGATACCTAGCGTCATCAAAGCTTAAACATGAATAACATGCATGAACTCGCAACACGTAACAATTTAGATTCAAACTAATTCGGTTATTTATAGAAATAAGATCTACTTATAGAAACAACACGAAAGCAACATAGATAGATCTGTATAAACTAACAAGAGTCGAACCGTATCAATCTAGATTGAGCAAAAGAGTGATTGCAAATATGTAAATATTATATAAAACATGCAACACGATAACTTAATGAACCCAATAGATTTTGCCAAATCTACAGAGCCGATAACTATCTTACTTTTGCTAAACATACAAACAAACATCCGCCGCACGACATCTACTCATAAGCAAAACACAAGCGAAGACCTCTTGATTATTAATCAAAGATCCGCCGCACGATCATCGATAATAAACAAGACTACTTGCATCAATATATAAATCCACCGCATGATACTAGACATGATAACAAGGTTGCCAAGACTTACGGAGGTCGATGGATCAATGATTCCTCTCGAAGAACTCGACGACACGACAAAGGACTCGAAGTTGGCACGGGGCTGGTTGTATTGATTTGGTTGTGAACACCTTTTACAATGGCCAAGGGTTTATATTTATACCCTGGTCATGACATGAATCCTAAAAGGATACGATTACAAGATATTTAAAGAAAAGAACACGACATTTTGAACTCTATTTTTTCCTTCTAGAATCTTTATTCCCTTAATCGTTGTAATGTCGGTTGCCCGATTCGGCTCTTATTCATCGCTTTTGTCGCTTTCCTTAACGGAAGATCACCACTCCTAGAATAGCCGACCGTATGATCACTTTGCCGAATCCTTATAAATTAGCCGATTGCACCTGCCAAATATCTCAAATGCTTGCCTCTGAATTTTACTGCACATTGGCCCACCAATCATCTTCCTAGGCGTGCCAAAATCCAGTGTTAACACATGCCTCCTCAATTTCGGGATAAAAGTCGTGTTATCCTGAAATTTACTACAAGTTTCCCCTTTCCTTC
>CM039120.1:44773762-44884464 GCA_022036555.1 Microstegium vimineum | reverse complement strand
GTTCGGCCGAATCCCCCCTTGGGGGTTCTGGTCCTCCTCTGCTTCCTGATGCTGGTCCCACTCGTCATGGGTGTTGGATGTTGGTCCTGAGGTATTTTGTCACGTTTATCTCCTTGGTGTGGGTCCATGGATCCACGTGCTTCGCTTGTGAGCCGTTGAGAGGAAACATGGAGTGATCCAATGGAAGGATTCTACTCTAGAGTGCCTCTCTTCGATCATGGTCGAGAGGAGAGAGCATGGTGGTCCCATATGGCTCTCCTTTTCTCCATTTGTTCATTCCTGCACTCAAACACTCATGGACATGTGGAACTAGTTATTTGATAAAGAATGCTCATGATGTGTTTGTTTTATCCTTGATCCTTGGATTAGTGGCACCATTTTAGCTATGTAAAAGATGGTCAGAATTTGTGCCAACAGTGGTAGCAATCCCTGGAAAGCAAAATCTGCCAATTGCCGATCATCCAGCACTAAGCTGTAGCATTTATTCTTCACGTCCCAAGGCCTTTGGACGAAGCTTTCTACCGATTCGTCATTGCGCTGCTTTAGCTTGACCAAATCGGTAATCCTCTTCTCATGAACGCTAGAGAAGAAGTACTTGTGAAATTGTTTCTCTAGATCGGCCCAAGTAATCACAGAATTTGGAGGAAGTGAGATGAACCATGTAAAGGCCGATCCAGATAAAGATGATGAAAACAATCTTACTCTCAGCTCATTTCTGTTGGCTGCCTCTCCACATTGGATAATGAAAGCGATTGATGTGCTCCATTGTGGACATGTCATCTTGGCCAGAAAACTTCGTGAAATCTGGCACTTTGTACCGATTCGGGAGAGGGATCAAATCATACGCCTGAGGGTACGACGTCCGATAAGAGTACGTATTGACCTTAGGTTTGATGCTGAACTGCTCTTTCATCATTTCGACGATTTTGTCGGCCCAGTATGCATATTGATCCTACCGATGGATCGGCTGAATATTAACTAGCTGGACCGGTGGATACACCCCTCCTTGCCTTTGCGGCAAATAAGCTGATCCGATTAGCATAGGCGCAGCACCACCCTGCTGAATATTATGCACTAGTTGATTTACCGATGTATAACCTTGAGCACCCATTGGGGTATACTGCGGCATGATATTCATCGGTCGATACACCGATGTTTCATTCTGAATGTTCGTCGGGTAATGGTACTGTTGCGCTCCCGCCAGTTGGTGTCCAGTTTGCACCACCTGTTGTTGAATTGGACTAGTCCATGCAGGATTATAAGTCATCGGCATATGATTTTCCAATAATTGATGGTTACCCGGCGCCTGCTACTCCTGCACCCTGGAATAATCAACAAATTGGCCTCCTTGGTGCACTGATACCCCAGTTTGAGGACTCATCATCATCATGGGATGATTTACCACTGCCAAATATTGTTGAATCAACAAAGAACTGGCCGATGATTACCCGTAAGGTACTTTGGGTATCGCCATCTGAAGATTTCCTAGCGGCAACTGCATGTCTGGAGAAGACGTAACATAATGCACTATCGGGCTCATCCGTTGTGCCGACATTGCTGATTCCATGGAGGCCTTTCCCGCTGCACTATTTTCTTGGATCAGTTTAGCATCGGCAGATGAATTCGGAGGCATACCGTATCCCCACCAGTTAACGGGAGCTGGCTGACTCTGGACTACATGTCCTGACATTGCCGACGCCACCGGATCGGTGTTCAACCGAACGACGCTTGCAGGGCTCAATCTCGGTGGTGTAACTTCATCGGTAGAAGGATTTACAGGTTGGAACGCTGGAGACACCGATGAAGTCGTGGAAGATGCCGATCTAGGTTGATGATACGCTGGGCCGACATACCTAGGTGGTTGTCCTTCTTTAAAAGATTGCATGACAACATTGTATACAGTATTGGACAACACATTGGAGTGGCTAATCAACGCCTGATTCAACGCAGAATTAACCATGTCTTGCAACTTACCAGGATTGGCATCGAAAGTGACCTGCCGTGGCAACGACGGATCTTGCATCTGGACTGCATCACCGCTCCTGTTTAGGCTGAAGGATTTCAGATACAGCTGCTTGTACTCCTCCATAGCCTGCTCCATAGTCTACTTCTGATCATCTTTCAGATCTGCTTCGGAGACTTCAATGACGTTCTTCGAATGAACATCAATTACCAAAACTAAATAAATTTCCTAAAACTAAATTATATTACTAACATATATCAATTTCCTAAAACTAAAATATATTACTAACATCAATCAATTTGATAAAACTAGAATATATTTGTAACATCAATCAATTTCCTAAATCAATTTAATAAAACTAGAATATATTACTTCTTCCTTCTTTCTCCTTCTTAATTCTCCTTTACACACCTCCTACAAAATCATTTAGACAAATGTTAGATTAATTTGTGAAAAAAGCAACATAAATATAGTTGAGTCAATTTCTATATTTCTTTTTTAAACACCTTTTCTCCTCTCCTTCTTCCCCCTCCTTTTTTGCTCTCCTTTTTCCTCTTCTTTCTCTTCTATTCTTCTTCTTTTTCTTATTCTCTCTCGTTTTCTTCTCTGATCTCTTGATCTCTCTCTCCGGTACAGTGGCTGCTGATCGACCGACCCGGCCTAGCTCTCACGGACGGCGGGCCCGTGAGGTGGAGGCGCGGCGGCAGCGGAGAGGTAGACGGCGGCGGCGTGCGCGCGGCAGTGGCGGCTTGCGCGGCGGCGCGACAAGTAGGCCGGAGATGTGACGGCGGCGCAAACGTAGTAGGTGTGCGGCGGCGGCGCTCGGACGGCGTGGCGGCGGTTGTGCTGCGTAGAGGAAGAAGGCCGGCCGCGCGCGAGATCGACGAAGACAGAGGGAGGAGGAAAACAAGAGAACGGCCGCGGCTTACATAGGAAGTCCTCGAGAAGCTCCTCGCCGGTCTGCCCGCCCGCGACTGCACGTGCGTGCTGTCGCCGCCGAGGCGCTGCCGGTGGAAGTCCGTCTCGGGCCTCGACATCGAGCTCCACAACGTCCGTGACGAGGATGACGACGAAGGCGGTGCCACCTGGTAGGGCTCCGCCACCGGCTTCCTCAAGCGCTGCGCAGGGCCGGTTGGCTGCGTGAGCATCCGCGGCGTCCCGGTGAGCCTCTGCCACCACGCCGACGGCTGAGTGCGCGCCGTCACGGGGAAGAGCCCGCGCTCGCTATCCTTGTCGCTCCCCATAGACGCGGTGCTGCCGTCCTTGTTTCACTGCGACCCAGCCGAGCTGGAGCTGTGCCACTGCGAGATCACGGTGCTGGCGCCGCCCCCAGGCTTCGCGGGGTTCCAGAGGCTAACAAAGCTCGATCTGGACAAAGTGTTTTTCACAGGTAGCAACGATGACGGCTTGAACTTCCACGTTCACAACGACGGCTTCGTCGTCCTGCACGGGTGGGTCATCCAGTCGCCCAACCTCGGGAAGCAGCTGGTGTTGTGCCTGTAGATGGATGACGCTGGCCTCTGGGAGCTTGGGCCGCTTGCCAACCTCGACATTACCAGAATCTTCCTCAACGACTCCGTACAGGCCGAGAGAGACTACGTCAAGATGTTCACAGCCATTTCCAACGTCAGGGAGCTTCAGATCGGCAACTGCTTAGAGATGGACACACAGGTTCTACTAGCTAGATGTTCTCTATCCTTTGGTTCCTCCTTTTAACAGTTTTGAATGTACCAATTCAGGCATCTAAATTCCCTAATGTCTACTTATTAGAATTACAAGAAATAGGGTGCCTGCATAATTCTAATGTTCATATATATATGTATACATATACATACATACATGTGCGTTCGTGCGTGTGTGTGTGTGTGCGTGTGGGTGTCTCTGTGTGCCTGCGCGTGTGTGTGACATGTTCTTGTTCAAAAGATTGAATATTATTGTATATATTATCATCATTATTACATGACATAGAGATGATGTAACATAACACAAAAAATTATGATTTTCAGGCAGCACTGATCAACATATTCCAAGATCATTTGTCGAGATTTCAAAATCTAAGGATTTTAAGAATAGATGCAAACTTTTATCAATTTCAAACAAATAATCTATTCAGCCTGCTTCTCTCCATTCCTTGACACTTTGAAATTAAGGTAATTTAAATGTTGATATCTGATTGTCGTCACTATATGATATTTTATTTTAATTTGATCCCTTGAACACATTCTAAATACACATATGAATATTATTTGTATATATTATCATTATTACATGACATGGAGATGATGTGACATAAGACAAAAAATTATGATTTTCAGGCAGCACTGATCAACATATTCCAAGATCATTTGTGGAGATTTCAAAATCTAAGGATTTTAAGAATAAATGCAAACTTTTATCAATTTCAAACAAATAATCTATTCAGCCTGCTTTTCTCCATTCCTTGAAACCGTTGAAATTAAGGTAATTTAATTGCTGATATCTTATTGTTGGCACTATATGATGTTTTATTTTAATTTAATCCCTTTTGAACACATTCTAAATACACATACATGATTTTCTAGAGATGGTACGGATCAAGTCCACAAAGTAGCGGGAATACATATTCTCAGTAGCCTAAGGAGCTCTGAAGAACTTTTTGAAAGAATGTGGCAGCTTTGAATAATATGCACAGGAATTCTTTTTCAGAGGCATTTTAAGATCGAGCTGCGGGGAAGCCTCTGTGACATCGTCGATATCAATCTCTTCGAGGAGTAGCAGAGTGCATTCCTGATCGAAGTACGGGAACGAACGCTGGATTTTCAGGTTAGAAACCATGTGGAAAAATTTCCCATTTTTTCCCACGAAGGAGCGTTAGCATGAGGGTATGAATACTGACAAGATAGCCCAACTCAGCGAGGGTGCTGGCCATCGTCTATGGGCACTGGCAATAGTCTGTGATGGACAGGGCCACTTGCCTGAACGTGTGAAACTTAGCGGGGAGGAGGATGGCATGTGATTTGCGCATGCCAAGAATCGAACTCATTATCCAGCACCGACCAGGTGACAGCCATTAGGCTCATAGAGAATGACCGTTTGTTGAAGAGCAGTGGCGATGGTGTCGTAGGTCCAGGTGAGTATGGCGCAATCCATCTGCATCCACGCCGATCGGCGAACCCCACTCGGCAAAGATCCTCTCGACAAATAATTCTTTGCCGAGTGCCAGATATCGCGCACTCAGCAAACCATTTGTCGGGTTTTAGGCCAGCACTCGGCGAGGACATGCATACGTCATGGGTGAAATGAAATGAGCCGGCCACCGGATTCCACATTCCTATTTTTCCTAAACCCTAGCCGCCAACAGCCATGCTCCCCCTGGCGAATCTCAGCCGCTGCCGTCGCAACAGCAGAGGCAGCACCAGGCGGTTGACCGGCTGAGCGACCAACCGGCTGAAGTCCTCGAGAAGTTCCTCCCCGATCTGCCCGCCCGCGACTTGGCCCGCAAGCCTGTGCTGTCGCCGCCGAGGCGGCGCCAGTAGGAGTCCATCTCGGGCCTCGACATCGAGCTCCACGGCGTCCGTGACGAGGATGACGACGAAGGCGGTGCCACCTGGTAGGGCTCCGCCGCCGGCTTCCTCAAGCGCTGCGCAGGGCCGGTCGGCTGCGTGATCATCCGCGGCGTCCCGGTGAGCCTCTGCTACCACGCCGACGGCTGAGTGCGCGCCGTCGCGGGGAAGAACCCGCGCTCGCTGTCCCTGGCGCTCCCCATGGACGCGGCGCTGCCGTCCTTGTTTCACTGCGACCCAGCCGCGCTGGCCGAGCTGGAGCTATGCCACTGCGAGATCCCGGCGCTGGCGCCGCCCCCAGGCTTCGCGGGGTTCCAGATGCTAACAAAGCTCGATCTGGACAAAGTGTTTTTCACAGGTAGCAACGATGACGACTTGAACGTCCACGTTAACGACGACGGCTTCGTCGTCCCGCCCGGGTGGGTCATCCACAGGCGCCCAACCTCGGGAAGCAGCTGGTGTTGTGCTTGTGGATGGATGATGCTGGCCTCTTGGAGCCTGGGCCGCTTCCCAACCTCGACTTTGCCAGAATCTTCCTCAACGACTCCGTACAGGCCGAGAGAGACTACGTCAAGATGTTCACAGCCATTTCCAACGTTAGGGAGCTTCAGATAGGCAACTGCTTAGAGATGGACACACAGGTTCTACTAGCTAGATGTTCTCTATCCTTTGGTTCCTCCTTTTAACAGTTGTGCATGTACCTATTCAGACATCTAAAATCCCTAATGTCTACTTATTAGAATTACAAGAAATAGGATCCCTGCATAATTCTAATGTTCATATATATATATATGCATACATATGCATACATACATGTGTGTGTGCGTGCGTGTGTTCGTGCGTGTGTGTGTGTGCGTGTGTGACATGTTCTTGTTCAAAAGATTGAATATTATTGTATATATTATCATTATTACATGACATAGAGATGATGTGACATAACACAAAAAATTATGATTTTCAGGCAGCACTGATGCAACATATTCCAAGATCATTTGTGGCGATTTCAAAATCTAAGGATTTTAAGAATAGATGCAAACTTTTATCAATTTCAAACAAATAATCTATTCAGCCTGCTTTTCTCCATTCCTTGAAACTTTGAAATTAAGGTAATTTAAATGCTGATATCTTATTGTAGTCACTATATGATATTTTCTTTTGATTTGATGCCTTGAACACATTCTAAATACACATACATGATTTTCTAGAGATGGTACGGATCAAGTCCGCCACAAGTAGCGGGAAAACTGTGTGTCTGTGACATTGTTCTTGTTCAAAAGATTGAATATTATTGTATATATTATAATTATTACATGACATGTAGATGATGTGACATAACACAAAAAAATATGATTTTCAGGCAGCAGTGATCAACATATTCCACGATCATTGGTGGAGATTTCAAAATCTAAGGATTTTAAGAATAGATGCAAACTTTTATCAATTTCAAACAAATAATCTATTCAGCCTGCTTTTCTCCATTCCTTGAAACTGTTGAAATTAAGATAATTTAATTGCTGTTATCTTATTGTTGGCACTATATGATGTTTTAATTAATTTAATCCCTTTTGAACACATTCTAAATACACATAAATGATTTTCTAGAGATGGTACGGATCAAGTCCACAAAGTAGCGGGAATACATATTCTCAGTAGCCTAAGCAGCTCTGAAGAACTTTTTGAAAGAATGTGGCAGCTTTGAATAATATACACAGGAATTCTTTTTCAGAGGCATTTTAAGATCAAGCTGCGGGGAATCCTCTGTGACATCGTCGATATCAATCTCTTCGAGGAGGAGCAGAGTGCATTCCTGATCGAAGTACGGGAACGAACGCTGGATTTTCAGGTTAGAAACCATGTGGAAAAATTTCCCATTTTTTCCCACGAAGGAGCGTTAGCCTGAGGGTATGAATACTGACAAGATAGCTAGCCCAACTCAGCGAGGGTGCTGGCCATCGTCTATGTGATGGACAGGGCCACTTGCCTGAACGTGTGAAATTTAGCGGGGAGGAGGATGGCATGTGATTTGCGCATGCCAAGGATCGAACTCATTATCCAGCACCGACCAGGTGACATAGCCATTAGGCTCATAGAGAATGACCGTTTGTTGAAGAGCAGTGGCGATGGTGTCGTAGGTCACGGTGAGTATGGTGCAATCCATCTGCATCCACTCCGATCGGCGAACCCAACTCGGCAAAGATCCTCTCGGCAAATAATTCTTTGCCGAGTGCCAGATATCTTACACTCGGCAAACCATTTGCCGAGTGCCAGGCCAGCACTCGGCGAGGACATGCATACGTCAAGGGTGAAATGAAATGAGCCGGCCACCGGATTCCACGTTCCTATTCTTCCTAAACCCTAGCCGCCAACAACCATGCTTCCCCCTGGCGAATCTCATCCGGCGTCGTCGCAGCGGCAGAGGCAGCACCAGGCGGTGGACCGGCAGGGCGACCTACCGGCAGAAGTCCTCGAGAAGCTCCTCGCTGGTCTGCCCACCCGCGACTTGGCCCGCACGTCCGTGCTGTCACCGACGAGGCGCCGCCGGTGGGAGTCTGTCCCGGGCCTCGACATCGAGCTCCACGACGTCTGTGACGAGGATGACGACGAAGGCGGTGCCGCCTGGTAGGGCTCCGCCGGCGGCTTCCTCAACCGCGGCGCGGGGCCGGTCGGCCGCTTGAGCATCCGCGGCGTCCCAGTGAGCCTTTGCCACCACGGCGACGGCTGGGTGCGCGCCGTCGCGGGGAAGAGCCCGCGTTCGCTGTCCCTGGCGCTCCCCATGGACGCGGCGCTGCCGTCCTTGTTTCACTGCGACCCAGCCGCGCTGGCCGAGCTGGAGCTATGCCACTGCGAGATCCCGGCGCTGGCGCCGCCCCAGGCTTCGTGGGGTTCCAGATGCTCATAAAGCTCGATCTGGACAAAGTGTTTTTCACAGGTAGCAATGACGACGACTTGAACTTCCACATTAACGACGACGGCTTCGTCGTCCCGCCCGGGTGGGCATCCACAGGCGCCCAACCTCGGGAAGCAGCTGGTGTTATGCCTGTGGATGGATGACGCTGGCCTCTTGGAGCTTGGGCCGCTTCCCAACCTCGACTTTGCCAGAATCTTCCTCAACGACTCCGTACAGGCCAAGAGAGACTACGTCAAGATGTTCACAGCTATTTCCAACGTTAGGGAGCTTCAGATCGGCAACTGCTTAGAGATGGACACACAGGTTCTACTAGCTAGATGTTCTCTATCCTTTGGTTCCTCCTTTTAACAGTTGTGCATGTACCTATTCAGACATCTAAAATCCCTAATGTCTACTTATTAGAATTACAAGAAATAGGATCCCTGCATAATTCTAATGTTCATATATATATGCATACATATACATACATACATACATGTGTTTGTGCGCGCGCGTGTGCGTGTGGGTGCATGTGTGTGTGCGTGCGTGTGTGTGTGTGACATGTTCTTGTTCAAAAGATTGAATATTATTGTATATATTATCATTATTACATGACATAGAGATGGTGTGACATAACACAAAAAATTATGATTTTCAGGCAGCACTGATGCAACATATTCCAAGATCATTTGTGGAGATTTCAAAATCTAAGGATTTTAAGAATAGATGCAAACTTTTGTCAATTTCAAACAAATAATCTATTCAGCCTGCTTTTCTCCATTCCTTGAAACTTTGAAATTAAGGTAATTTAAATGCTGATATCTTATTGTCGTGACTATATGATATTTTCTTTTAATTTGATCCCTTGAACACATTCTAAATACACATACATGATTTTCTAGAGATGGTACGGATCAAGTCCGCCACAAGTAGCGGGAAAACTGTGTGTGTGTGTGACATTGTTCTTGTTCAAAAGATTGAATATTATTGTATATATTATCATTATTACATGACATGGAGATGATGTGACATAACACAAAAAAATATGATTTTCAGGCAGCAGTGATCAACATATTCCAAGATCATCTGTGGAGATTTCAAAATCTATGGATTTTAAGAATAGATGCAAACTTTTATCAATTTCAAACAAATAATCTATTCAGCCTGCTTTTCTCCATTCCTTGAAACTGTTGAAATTAAGGTAATTTAATTGTTGATATCTTATTGTCGTCACTATATGATATTTTATTTTAATTTGATCCCTTGAACACATTCTAAATACACCACACACACGATTTTCTAGAGATGGTACGGATCCAGTCCACAAAGTAGCGGGAATAAAAAATTCTCAGTAGCATAAGGAGCTCTGAAGAATTTTAAACAATGTGGCAGCGGCTTTGAATAATATACACAGGAATTCTTTTTCAGAGGCATTTTAAGATCGAGCTGCGGGGCATCCTCGGTGACATTGTCGATATCAATCTCTTCGAGGAGGAGCAGAGTGCATTCCTGATCGAAGTACGGAAACGAACGCTGGATTTTCAGGTTAGAAACCATGTGGAAAAATTTCCCATTTTTTCCCACGGAGGAGCGTTAGCATGAGGGTATGAATGCTGACAAGATAGCTAGCCCAACTCAGCGAGGGTGCTGGCCATCGTCTATGGGCACTGGCAATAGTCTGTGATGGACAGAGCCACTTGCCTGAACGTGTGAAACTTAGCGGGGAGGAGGATGGCATGTGATTTGCGCATGCCAAGGATCGAACTCATTATCCAGCACCGACCAGGTGACATAGCCATTAGGCTCATAGAGAATGACCGTTTGTTGAAGAGCAGTGGCGATGGTGTCGTAGGTCCAGGTGAGTTTGGTGCAATCCATCTGCATCCACGCCGATCGGCGAAGCCCACTCGGCAAAGATCCTCTCGGCAAATAATTCTTTGTCGAGTGCCAGATATCGCGCACTTGGCAAACCATTTGTCGAGTTTCAGGCCAGCACTCGGAGAGGAAATGCATACGTCATGGGTGAAATGAAATGAGTCGGCCACCGGATTCCACATTCCTATTCTTCCTAAACCCTAGCCGCCAACAACCATGCTCCCCCTGGGGAATCTCAGCCGCTGCCGTTGCAACAGCAGAGGCAGCACCAGGCGGTTGACCGGCTGAGCGACCAACCGGCGGAAGTCCTCGAGAAGTTCCTCGCCGATCTGCCCGCCCGCGACTTGGCCCGCACGCCCGTGCTGTCGCCGCAGAGGCGCCTCCAGTGGAAGTCCGTCTCGGGCCTCGACATCGAGCTCCACGACGTCCGTGACGAGGATGACGACGAAGGCGGTGCCACCTGGTAGGGCTCCGCCGCCGGCTTCCTCAAGCGCTGCGCAGGGCCGGTCGGCTGCGTGAGCATCCTTGGCGTCCCGGTGAGCCTCTGCCACCACGCCGACGGCTGAGTGCGCGCCGTCACGGGGAAGAGATCGCACTCGCTGTCCCTGTCGCTCCCCATGGACGTGGCACTGCCGTCCTTGTTTCATTGCGACCCAGCCGAGATGGAGCTGTGCCACTGCGAGATCACGGCGCTGGCGCCGCCCCTAGGCTTCGTGGGGTTCGAGAGGCTAACAAAGCTCGATCTGGACAAAGTGTTTTTCACAGGTAGCAACGACGACGCTTGAACTTCCACGTTAACAACGACGGCTTCGTTGTCCCGCCCGGGTGGGTCATCCAGGCTTTGAAGAACTTTGAAAGAATGTGTCAGCTTTGAATAATATACACAGGAATTCTTTTTGAGAGGCATCCTCGGTGATCGTCAATATCAATCTCTTCGAGGGGGAGCAGAGTGCATTTTAAGCTCGATCTTTTCAGGTTAGAAATCATGTGGAAAAATTTCCCATTTTTTCCCACGGAGGAGCATTAGCATGAGGGTCTGAATGCTGACAGGATAGCCCAACTCAGCGAGGGTGCTGGCCATCGTCTTTGGGCAGTGGCAATAGTCTGTGATGGACAGGGCCACTTGCCTGAACGTGTGAAACTTAGCGGGGAGGAGGATGGCATGTGATTTTCGCATGCCAAGGATCGAACTCATTATCCAGCACCGACCAGGTGACATAGCCATTGGGCTCATAGAGAATGACCGTTTGTTGAAGAGCAGTGGCGATGGTGTCGTAGGTCCAGGTGAGTATGGCGCAATCCATCTCCATCCACTCCGATTGATCGGGATGGGCCACGTTGGAGAGCACATTATCCATGAGCGCATACTTGCCTATGATGCCAAGTAAGAGATTGTGCCATCAATTGTAGTTGTTTGCGGTGCGATCCAACTGACAAGGATGAGCATGTTGATGTTGACGAAGGAAGGGCAGTTGTGGATAGTGGCGTGTTTTGCCTCAGGCATCGAGTGCTCCTCAGGCGTCGAGTGCAGCGACGCGCTTAGCTTTAGCCTTGGTGGCGGCAACGCGCTGGAGGCACTCCTCCTCAGTAGCGGTGGCGGCATCGGCATCCAAAGGCGCCATTAGGGGTGGCTGCATGCAGAGAAGGGTGAAGTTACCAGCGAGATAAGATCCTAGCGACGGCAAGCAAACCTGGCAATGTGTCTTGGTGGTGGTGGCGTTAGGGTTTGCAGAAGCAGAGAGGTCACAGGAGCCAACCGTCTATGGCGTCTATAGATACATACCTTGATAGAGTATTAGGGTTTGGATAATGGTTGTATAACATTGATTAGTGACAACCATTGAGTACATATATAGGCATGATGGGGAGCCAGGATCAGTAGGCCCATGGGAATGGGCTTACGCTCTAACAGTATTCTATATATCCAGTAAGAGCTTTGATCCTCCCATTTATTTCAAATATAAATTGTAGCATCCTCGTAGGTTTTGTGATAATGGATAAAACTATTGTATTTATGTAAAGGCAGCGTATGCAATGGAAACCAAGGAGTTGTGCAAACTATGCAAACTCTAATCTAGACCACTAGAATCTAATTCGATGGTTAGAGGTAGAGGTGGGTTATTTTAGTACTTAAACCCTCCCATCTCATCCAAAATTTTGTAAATCATCACCCCAGTCCCATCGTCTATATGGCTGCGCCGCCGCGCCGCCGTTCCTTGCGTTCGTATACAAACGCGGTTGACTCGAGGAGGCAATCGAGGAGCTCGACGCAACAGCCGCCGGAACCAGTGCCGGAGGCCTCCGTGGACGGCAGCGTCCCCCAGCCTCAGCGAAAAGCGCGGCGACGATCGACGACCCCAAGTAGTTGCTTGTCTTTGGCTGTATATTGATCGATCAAATCAGCCGGCCGGACGTCTCTTTGGCTGTATATTGATCGATCAAATCAGCCGGCCGGACGTCCACGACGGTACGTACACGTACAGTGTACGTGAACATGCTGCACTAGTATTCGTTTACATGTAATCTAATAAGGCTAGCATGGGAGACCGATGTGATGTGCTTGTGAACACCCAACATTCTCTATGTGTGCTTGTGATGTGTTGCACCAGGTGTGCCAGCTGCCGCCATGGAGACCGACCAGGGCGACGCAGGGGAAGGAGCAGGGCTTCCTGGCCCCGTACGTGACCTGTGGCGTTGGAGACAGCCGCTGCCGCTTGAATCCCGTTGATCCGGTCGCCGTTGATCCCATCGTCGCCGATGATCATGCCGTCATCACGATCGACGCAGTCGATGCCGGAGTGGGATCCTACCTTGAACAGCCAAGCACAGTTGCGTACAACATAATTGTTTTTTTTTTGCAAATAACTAGTTTTCCTGATCAGTTGCTCATACAATTTTACACTTGTATAGGACAAAAACTGCAAACAACATTTGAAGCCTGTAGTTGGAATGATATTTGATACTCTCACAGATGTGGAAACATTTTTATAAATCGTATGCACACGAAGTTGGTTTCTGGTTGGTCAGCACAAGAAGGAAAATGATGAAATATTATTCAAGCGATATTGTTGTTCAAGGGAAGGGTACATACAGGAGAGCGTAAAAAAGTCAGTGGTGAATCCAAAAAAAAAAAGAATGTCACCGAATGTGATGGAAACCGGATGTGCTTGTCAGGCACATATTGTTGTCAAGCTTGACAGTGACATAAAGTATCGAGTATATTTAATGGTTGAGGCACACAGCCATGGTTTTGTGTCGCCGGATAAGAGGCATTTATTTGCTACGACCCAACTGAAATGTCAATGAGAGAGCAAAGAGTACTTTGTTCAATTGTCACAAGGTTAGCATTGGCACATCACAAGCATATCGACTTCTCCATGTCAGTGAGGGTGGGTTCGAGAATGTTGGGTGCACAAAGAGGGATTTGCAAAACTATTTCAGTGACCTCAGAACAAAAATCAAGGATGCAGATGCACAAATGTTTGTGGCACAACTTGAGCGAAAGAAGGAAGTAAATCTGGCTTCTTTTATGAGTTTATGGTGGATGAACAAGGACGACTTGTTCGTGTATGTTGGGCAGATGCTATGCACGAAAAACTATAGTGTTTTTGGTAATGTGATTTCGATAGATGCAACATATACTACCAGCCAATATAACATGAAATTTGTGCCATTTACTGGAGTCAATCATCACTTGCAAAGTGTTTTCCTTGGGGCATTATTCTTAGCGGATGAAAAGATCGATTCATAAGTATGATTGCTTAAGACCTTTCTTAAGGCCATGGGTGGAGTTGCACCTCATCTAATCACAACAGATAAAGATGCGAGCATGATGGCTGGTATTGCTCAGATTCTACCAGATACAACTCATAGATTTTGCATGTGGCATATCATGGAAAAGGTACCTGAGAAGGTTGGGCCGTCTATAAGAAATGATGAACAATTTTGGGAAAGACTAAACAAGTGTGTTTGGGGGGACTGAGAATTCAGATGATTTTGTGTCACAAAGGAATTCTATCATAATAGATTATGAACTCATGGAAAATGATTGGTTTTCCAATAGGTTTTCCATTCGTGAATCATGGATTCCGGTATACTTTTTGGACATACCTCTAGCGGGAATGCTTAGGACTACATCACGGTCGGAGAGTGTAAATTCTTTTTTAACCATTTCATTCATAGGAACTTGACCTTTGTTGAGTTCTGGCTAAGGTTTGACACAACTTTGGAGTGCCAGCGCCAAGAGGAGTTGAAAGCCGACAATGCAAGTCTTCACAACACTCCTAAATTGGTGACACCATGGGCTATGGAGAAGCAATGTAGAGGGATATATATATATATATACACACACATGAAGTTTTTAGTAAATTTTAGGAACAACTCGTAGCTGCAAGAGACCATTGCATTATTCAAGGTATTTCAGAGTGCCAAGATATAAGATGTTTCACCATCAGCAACCTAACCGGAAAAGATCGAATTGTTCATATGAACAAGTCAAACATGCTTGGTAGGTGCTCCTGTAAATTATATGAGTCACATGGCATCCCGTGTCGTCATATCATACAAGTGCTTCGAGTCGAGAACAAAATGAGATACCTTCAATTTATATTATGAAGAGATGGGATATAAGATGTAAAAGGTTTGTACTGTACATTTTTTCTATGCATGTTTTGTTTCCTTCTCTATAGGCCATCAATCCTTATGTTTGGTTTTACAGGGAACTGTTCTTTGATGAGTAAGGTAACCTACTAGATGAAAAGCCTAAGGATCCCATGGAGGTGGCAATGCCGAAAAAGATTTCAGAATCACGCAACAACTTTGAAGATCTTCTCCAAATGGCCAAGAACTCTGAACAAGGGATAGAGTTTTTATATTCTAGTTTATCCAACCTAGTAGAACCTCCAACAAATCACGCCAGCTATGAGAGTTGATAAACAGGAGGAATATGAGACTTTCCTGGGTAATAAAATTCCAAATGAAGTCGATATACATCCACCAAATGATATCAAGTCACAAGGGAGATTCAAAAGAATTAAGAAGGGCAAGGAGAAGAAGGCTGGAAGTAGATGTCACGGTAAAAATAAACGGAAATGTTGAAAATGTAATCAAGTTGTGGATCATGATGCACGCAATTGCCCAAACATTGTTGTTGGCTGATATTTTTTTACACTTGGAATGTTGGCTGTCCAAAAACACAGAGTTTGTTATCTTTAGTTTTTTTAATTTGGAAGAACCTATGTTTGATTGATCAGTACCATTGTTGAAGTAAATGTGCAATTCTAAGAATTATCTGCAATTAATTATTGGCCGTGTGCTACTTCTTGATAAGGAATTGAAGGAAATGTATGTATCTACCGATCAAGTCAACGACCACGCGGCCGTTGCTCCACCGGCAAGAAGGCTTGCCGAAGTAGGTGTGCACATCGAGCTCCATCGAGTTGTTGCTGCTGACGATGCAAATGTTGCCGGTTTCGTCAACTGAATCTCCGAAGCTGAACATGACATTGTATCTTCTTCTTCTTACTGAAATGCTACCGGTAGCACTACTAGTATCCTCCTTGCCTCGATACCCGCATCCCCGCCGCCGGTGCTCCTCCCCACCGCGGCTCTCGCCTCCCTGTCGTGGCGCTCGCCTCCCCGCCGCTGGTGTACCTCCCTGCCTCGGTGCTCGCCTCCCCGCCGCTGGTGTACCTCCCTGCCTCGGTGCTCGCCTCCCACTGCCAGTGCTCCTCCCTGCCTTGGTGCTCGCCTCCCTGCCTTGGTGCTCGCCTCAACAATGCCGGTGCTAGATCCTCCCCTTGTTGCTCACCTCCCCAATGTCGGTCCTCCTCCCCTCGGTTTGCAACATACAAGTTCGTGTGGTCTCTATGATTACTCTCTATTGCTGCCTGTGATGCCTGTGATTACTATATTGCTGCATGTGATGCCTGTGATTACTGAAAATAACTGAGCATTCTATGCCACTGCCTGTGATGCTACTTGTCGGGTACAAAGGTAAGGGGTTGTTAGGAATATGCCCTAGAGCTAATCATGTAGATGATTATATTTCGATTGTATCCATGATTAATAAAGTGTTCTTTGAATATCCATTATAGACAACGAGTATTGATTGACGATTGTGTGAATTGTTTGTGGAACTCAATTACCTGAATGGTTATTCTAAAAGTTGTCCCTGGTCGGCATTCTTGTAAGAGCACACTTGAATATTAGACCAGCACATGTATTAGTTGATGGCTATGTTTCACAAGTCATAGACATGGAGATGTCAAACTAATAATGTGGGCACATGTGAGACATGTAGGCTGGACTGACCCAACAAGAGAAAGTCTCTATTCATGTCATGTACGTTATGTCCTTAGACCTGAGATTGTGGTATGTATTCAAGATGTGAAACGATCTACTTAGGGACTATCAAACGCTACTCCGTTATTGGGTAGTTATAAAGGTGGTCATTGGGTGGTCGGGAAACATGCTGTGAGACATAGACAATCAAGATGGAATTTGCCCCTCTCTTCGTGAGAGAGATATCACTGGATCACTCATGTGATTGGATCAACAAATGCATGGCCGTGCTTGGGTTAAGTGTTAACCCACGAGTTGAACCATATATCGAGTGGCAAAGGGAATAACTTGTACATGGTCATAGTGGTTCGTCTGATATGATCATAGCGTGTGCATAGGAGTTGACATGCCTTGCTAGAGGCCGCTATCAACTATTGGTCGAGTAAGAGTACTTGGGCCATGTGTATGTATGCGTGAGCCCATAGGGTCGCACGCTTAAAGGGCTGAAAGCCTAATTCGGGTTGGACCCGAATTAGACTAGGTTTAGGGTTACTAATGGGCCTCCAACGTGGGAGCTCGTCAGGACACCTATATAAGCAAGGGTGGGCGCAGGGCGATATTGATCCACGCCTTTTGGCAGCCGCCGTCACCTCCCCACGCTCGCGCCTTTTGCTCCTCGCGGACCTAGCAGTCCGGAGGCGCAACGCTTCCTCCCTGCACGTGTGGGATTCCTCGGAGGTGCTGCATCTGGAGCACAAGGACGAACCGCGCCAAGGGGACGTTGAGACGGATGACCACGCAACTGCACTACCTGCTGTGACGTGCACGACTACATCAAGTCATCTTCCGCTGCACCTGCGCGTCTAGTGGTAATCCCGTAACCTGTAACTAGCAGTAGATCCTGGTTTATGAGGTCGAAAAGTTTTGTTTTCCGGCTAGCGTAGCAACCTCGTATTCCAACAGTGGTATCAGAGACGTTACTGCCTCGTTATAGGTTCAGATCTTAGCATATGGTGATATGCGGGTCTTATGTTGAATCTCAGACTTTGGTTCATGTCTTGCTGCGATGGTATTGCATCAACCTACTCGTACCGGTCGGAATTCCGCCATCCGAGTTAACAGATACAAGTAAATCCAGTCAGGGCGAGTTGGAGATCAATTAGATTGATCGAATTGAAACCTAGGTCAGAAGCCGGGCGCATGTGATGCGCGTCGGGAGTAGATGCGATCTATGTAATCCCAGTCTGATGAGATCAGTCCGATGAGATTTTCATAATGATTCCATAGATGCGATCTATGTAATCCCGCTTGGTGTTTAGGGCGCTGCTATAGCGCCTAGAATTGTTCTACGCCTAACTTGTTTTTGCAGGAGTTGATGTGGTTGGTATGGCCTATGAGATTGTATGTAATTTTCATGCCCTGCGTGACATGTAAGCAACACGGCTGGAGCCATATGTGTTGTCTTTTGATGTATTGGCCTGCGTGCCATCTTGTGATCTTGCGACTATGTAATTAGTATAGCTTGCGGTAAGATAGTTCTTGGAGGACTTATCACAAGAAGGATGTCACACGTGGATCATGGAGATGAAGATCACCATGATGGGCAAGATGATGGAGATGGAGATCACCATTATTTAAAGGGCCATACCAAGTCACTATTTGTGAATGTGATTCTCATTTTATTCTACTTTTGTTGTTCGCTATTATGTTTTGTCTACATGAATATGATAGTAAAGTAGAATGATCCCTCAGCAATGTTTAAGTTGTGTGCTTCCCCAAACCTTGCACTGTCACGTGTCTTGTACGATTGGTGGTGGGTCTATGAAATTAGGGTGCCACTGATTTTCCTTGACTAGACAGGTTCGTGTCGGACACTTACTAGCAGAAGGTTTGGTTACTTGAACAAGGTTATCCTAACGGTTAGGGACCTTGAAGCATGGGGAGGTTGAGCGTAGCATAGAGATGCTGCCCAACAACAAGAGTCATATGTGATATGATTAGCAAAGTGTTGCTTACCGATCTACCATCTCTTCTAGCGGTGATGCTAAAGCTCACTGGTTGACTTGTTAGTTGTGGGTCTTGAATCACTAAGTATCAATTGAGGGATATTGATTTTAGTGGGAGTATGTTTTATTTTGATATAACTTACTCCTTCATGGATACATTGTCTTAGTATTTTGCATTACTTTTGTTGTAGATGGCTCCCAGTAATCAACCATTTACTTTGCGATCAATTCTTGAGAAAGATAAGTTGAATGGAACAAATTATGCAGATTGGATCCGCAACCTGAGAATTGTTCTCAGGGCTGAGAAAAAGGAAGATATTCTAGACACCCCATTACCAGATGAACCTGATGATAATGCACCTACTGCAGAGAAAACTGCTTACAAGAAAGCATGTGATGCTGATCTTGAAGTGAGTTGCCTCATGCTTGCTTGTATGGAACCTGATCTACAGATGCAGTTCGACAACAATCATTCAGCGAACGATATGATCATGGCGCTTGAAGATATGTTCCAAACTCAAGCGCGGACTGAAAGGTTCAATGTCTCTAAGGCGCTTGCAGAAACCAAGCTGGCTGAGGGCGCACCTGTAGGGGCACATGCAATCAAGATGGTTGGTTACACTCAGAGGTTGGAGAAGCTAGGCTTCGCAATTGGCCAAGAGTTGGCAACTGATTTCATTCTTGCGTCTCTTCCGCCCAGTTATGGAAACTTCATCTCGAACTACCATATGCATGGGGCGGAGAAGGGCTTGAATGAATTGTGTGGCATGCTTAAAACAGCAGAAGCTGATATCAAGAAGGCAGCAGGCAGTAGCCATGTGATGGCGGTCCAAAACAAGCCTAACTTTAAAAGGCGGGCTGGGTGGAAGAAGAAGGCGAAGGCTAAAGATGAGATCTCTAAGCCAAACCCTCCTCCTGCCAATGGACCAGCTGCTGAAGCAATATGCTTTCATTGTAAGGGGAAAGGTCACTGGAAGAGAAACTGCAAGCTGTACTTGGAGTCCTTAAAGAAGGATGGCGGTAGTAAAGGTACTTCCGCTGCTTGTACACTTGTCGTTTATGTTACAGATATTTTTCTCGCTGATTCTTACATTAACTCCTGGGTATTTGATACCGGATCGGTTGCTCATATTTGCAATACGATGCAGGGAATGGTAAGAAGTAGAAGCACGAGAAGAGGCAAAGTTGATTTCCGCGTGGGCAACAATGCAAGAGTTGCTGCGTTGAGCGTTGGGACGATGCAACTTCACCTCCCGTCAGGATTTATCATGGAGTTGAATAATTGTTATTTTGTTCCTAGTTTAAGTCGAAACATTGTGTCACCTTCATGTTTGATGAAGGATGGTTATTCATTTGCGAGTAAAGACAATGGTTGTGTGATCTCAAAGAATGACATGTTTGTGGCTTTTGCATCCATTGTGAATGGATTGTTTATTTTAAATCTTGATGATACACCTATCTGTAATGTTAAAGCTAAAAGGCCTCGGCTTAATGAGTTAAGTTCTACATATATGTGGCATTGTCGTTTGGGTCATATAAGTGAGAATCGCATGAAGAGGCTCCATGATGATGGTCTTCTAGCTTCGTTTGATTTTGAATCATACAAGACATGTGAGGCTTGCCTACTAGGCAAGATGACCAAGGCGCCATTCAAAGGATTTCCTGAGAGGGCGTCTGACTTGTTGGAACTCGTACATACTGATGTATGTGGACCAATGAGCACGACAGCTAGAGGTGGATTTCAATACTTCATAACTTTTACTGATGACTTTAGTAGATATGGATATGTCTACCTAATGAAGCATAAGTCTGAAACATTTGAAAAGTTCAAAGAATTTCAGAATGAAGTAGAGAATCAACGTGGCAAGAAAATTAAAGCCTTGCGATTTGATCGAGGAGGCGAATATTTGAGCCATGAGTTTAGCAATCATCTAAAGAGTTGCGGAATTGTTCCACAGCTTACGCCACCTGGAACGCCTCAGAGAAACGGCGTGTCCGAGCGACGTAATCGGACTTTGTTGGACATGGTTCGGTCTATGATGAGCCAGTCAGACCTACCACTCTCATTTTGGGGATACGCTCTAGAAACAGCCGCTTTCACATTGAATAGGGTACCGTCTAAGTCCGTAGTCAAGACACCATATGAGATATGGACTGGTAAGAGTCCCAGTTTGTCTTTTCTTAAGATTTGGGGTTGTGAAGTTTATGTCAAACGACTTATGTCAGATAAACTTACACCCAAGTCGGACAAATGCTTTTTCGTGGGATATCCAAAGGAAACTTTAGGGTATTACTTTTACAACCGATTAGAGGGCAAAGTGTTTGTTGCTCGGAATGGTGTTTTCTTAGAGAAAGAGTTTCTCAACAAAGAGAAAAGTGTAGAAAAGGTGTATCTTGAAGAAGTTCAAGATGGGCCAATAGGAGATAACTCTACGAGTGATGCTAATGTAGCAGAACAAGTTGAGATACCTGTGACAAGAGAAACACCACCACAACCATGAAGGTCAGCAAGAATCCGTGAGGCACGTGGAGAAGTGTTGTTGTTAGATGATGACGAACCTGCAACGTACGTGGAAGCAATGATGGACCCAGATTCCGAGAAATGGCAAAGTGCCATGAGATCCGAGATAGATTCCATGGGAGACAATCAAGTTTGGAACTTGGTTGATCCGCCTAATGGGGTTAAACCTATTGAGTGCAAATGGGTCTATAAAAAGAAAAATGATATGGATGGAAACGTTCATGTCTATAAAGCTCGACTTGTTGCAAAGGGTTTTCGGCAAGTTCAAGGAGTTGACTACGACGAGACATTCTCGCCGGTAGCGATGCTTAAATCTATCTGGATCATTCTAGCAATTGCTGCTTATTTCGATTATGAGATTTGGCAGATGGATGTTAAAACAACCTTTCTAAATGGAAATTTTGAGGAGGACGTGTATATGATACAGCCCGAAGGTTTTGTTGATCCTAATAATGCTAGAAAAATATGCAAGCTACAGAAATCCATTTATGGGTTGAAGCAAGCATCTCGGAGTTGGAACATTCGTTTTAATGAAGTGATCAAAGGGTTTGGCTTTCGTCAAAATGAAGAAGAACCTTGTGTTTACAAGAAGGAAAGTGGGAGCGCTGTTGTATTTCTAATCTTGTATGTGGATGACATACTATTGATTGGGAATGACATTCCTATGTTGCAATCTGTAAAGACTTCACTGAATAATAGTTTTTCTATGAAGGATTTAGGAGAAGCAACATACATTTTGGGCATCAAAATCTATAGAGATAGATCAAAGAGGCTTATAGGATTAAGTCAAGAGACATACATTGACAAGGTGTTGAAACGGTTCAACATGGAACAATCCAAGAAAGGGTTCTTGCCTATGTCACATGGTATACGTTTCAGCGAGAAGCAATGTCCTTCGACAGCTGATGAGCGGAAACGAATGAGTAAGGTTCCATACGCTTCGGCAGTTGGTTCCATCATGTATACCATGATATGTACTCGCCTAGATGTCTCATATGCTCTAAGTGTTGCGAGTAGGTACCAAGCCAATCCAGGTGAGAGTCACTGGACGCTTGTTAAAAACATTCTTAAGTACTTGAGAAGGACTAAAGATGTGTTCCTAATCTATGGAGGTAATGAGGAGCTCATTGTAAATGGTTACACCGATGCTAGCTTCCAAACTGACATAGATGATTCACAGTCTCAATCAGGTTTTGTGTTCACAATAAATGGTGGTGCTGTAAGTTGGAAAAGTTCCAAGCAGGAGACGGTGACTGATTCTACAACAGAAGCCGAGTACATTGCAGCTTCTGCCGCTACAAAGGAAGGTGTTTGGATGAGGAGGTTCCTCATTGAACTTGGTGTGTTTCCAAATGCGTCCGGCCCATTGAATATACATTGTGACAACAATGGGGCGATAGCGCAGGCTAAGGAGCCAAGGAATCACCAAAAGAACAAACATGTACTGCGGAAGTTTCATCTTATTCGAGAGTTCGTCGGTCGAGATGAGATCAAAATGTGCAAGATACATACGGATTTGAATGTTGCAGATCCTTTGACAAAGGCTCTTCCACAGCCTAAGCATGAGGCACACTTGAGGTCTATGGGGATTGGACATATAAGAGATTAACTCTAGTGCAAGTGGGAGACTGTTAGGAATATGCCCTAGAGCTAATCATGTAGATGATTATATTCCGATTGTATCCATGATTAATAAAGTGTTCTTTGAATATCCATTATAGACAACAAGTATTGATTGACAATTGTGTGAATTGTTTGTGGAACTCAATTACCTGAATGGTTATTCTAAAAGTTGTCCCTGGTCGGCATTCTTGTAAGAGCACACTTGAATATTAGACCAGCACATGTATTAGTTGATGGCTATGTTTCACAAGTCATAGACATGGAGATGTCAAACTAATAATGTGGGCACATGTGAGACATGTAGGCTGGACTGACCCAACAAGAGAAAGTCTCTATTCATGTCATGTACGTTATGTCCTTAGACCTGAGATTGTGGTATGTACTCAAGATGTGAAACGATCTACTTAGGGACTATCAAACGCTACTCCGTTATTGGGTAGTTATAAAGGTGGTCATTGGGTGGTTGGGAAACATGCTGTGAGACATAGACAATCAAGATGGAATTTGCCCCTCTCTTCATGAGAGAGATATCACTGGATCACTCATGTGATTGGATCAACAAATGCATGGCCGTGCTTGGGTTAAGTGTTAACCCACGAGTTGAACCATATATCGAGTGGCAAAGGGAATAACTTGTACATGGTCATAGTGGTTCGTCTAATATGATCATAGCGTATGCATAGGAGTTGACACGCCTTGCTAGAGGCCGCTATCAACTATTGGTCGAGTAAGAGTACTTGGGCCATGTCTATGTATGCGTGAGCCCATAGGGTCGCACGCTTAAAGGGCTGGAAGCCTAATTCGGGTTGGACCCAAATTAGACTAGGTTTAGGGTTACTAATGGGCCTCCAACATGGGAGCTCGTCAGGACGCCTATATAAGCAAGGGGTGAGCGCAGGGCGATATTGATCCATGCCTTTTGGCAGCCGCCGTCGCCTCCCCGCGCTCGCGCCTTTTGCTCCTCGCGGACCTAGCAGTCCGGAGGCGCAACGCTTCCTCCCTGCACGTGTGGGATTCCTCGGAGGTGCTGCATCTGGAGCACAAGGACGAACCGCGCGAAGGGGACGTTGAGACGGACGACCACGCAACTGCACTGCCTGCTGCGACGCGCACGACTACATCAAGTCGTCTTCCGCTGCACCTGCGCGTCTAGTGGTAATCCCGTAACCTGTAACTAGCAGTAGATCCTGGTTTATGAGGTCGAAAAGTTTTGTTTTCCGGCTAGCGTAGCAACCTCGTATTCTAACAGGGGTACCCTAACCTACGACCATCTAATGCTTAACATAGCAACCATTTTTCAGGCAGAATCCGATCAGCCGCCCAATCAGTGGGAGAAGACCCATCAAACGAAGGCTTACCTCACCAACAACAGTGACCAGTCGTGGGCCGGCCCATTACTGGAAAAACAGTAGGCAGGACACCCCTCCGCGTCGACCTCAGCAGACGGACAGGGGTCGAACGAACGACCCCTCTCGCCTCGACCCCTCGAATGACGGACAAGGGGTCGAACGAACGACCCGCGAGCAGGAGGCTCGATCAGCTCACCTACTCCCAGTATGGGGTAAAGAGAATCCAATGCGAACACTTGCTACCGCCTAACGCCATGGGTGCCCACTACCACGGTCAAATCCATCAGTTCGCCGTCCATGCCCCGACTCTCCGTTGATCGTACAAACACTGTGGCCACGCCTCAAGTACGGAGGTCAAAGGCACCCCCTCAAGTCTTAAATGGGACAAGCCCTCGACCGCGTTTCCAGGGATGAGTCAGGGTCCCACAGGCCTCGATACTCCTCGACCCAGGGCCTAGACCCCCGTCTGCAACCACTACGGTATGGAGCCCGTCCGCTCCGTCCCGTTTCAACTGTGGAGCTTGTACCCATCTACAGGAGGCCAACCGTACTGCGCCATGACGTTCGGCAACGTCCACTCTGCTATCACCATGCCCTGAACACCGGAAGGACGGGAAGGCCACACCGCTACAGCGATAGACGTCCCACCGCAAGCATGGCGCCGTGGACACCTCTCCCATGCCTCTATAGTCTAGGATCTCCGTACTCTCAGGCCCCCCTTGATTTATAAAAAAGGACGCTGGGATAGAAGAAAAGGCATGCACATTCGTATCGCCTCACGCATTCGGACATCAAAGATCTCTCAACGAGCCGAGACATCAGCTCTGACCCGCATACACCAAGAGCCAAGTCGCACACACCACACCCGATTGCTCGATCAACATCTCAAGCAATCCACCAGCTCACCTAGGATAGCCTTGCTAGTCCTAGGCTTCAGCTCACTCTGAGCACCCCCGTGTAAACCTACTTATACCCCCCCTGTATGAGCACTTCGGTGCAAGATAATACAATCCATCCTCCCCCGCTGGACGTAGGGCCTTCTTTGCCCGAACCAGGATAAATCTTGTGTTCTTATTGCATCACATCTGGGAGAGGGAGCACGCAATATACAAATTTACTAGTCGGTGGTCTTGACCCCCTAGGTCATAACACCGATAGTTGGCGTGCCAGGTAGGGAGCTTTGCGTGTCAATCAACTCTGAAGTACTCTCCCAGATGGATTCCACCGTCCCATCACTTCCGTTTGCCACCACCATCTGGTTAGGGAGTCTAGAGTTCATGTCCTTGGGCCACGGCCATGACATGGTTCTACTCTCCGGTAGTGGCATGGATAGCAGCAACTCCGGTATGCCGGGGCCAAGGAGGACCGGGCGACGGTCCCACCACTCACGCCTCTCGCCTGTCACCAGGAGGAGGCGTGAACGACGCCGCCACACTCTTCACCGCGTGGATCCCGAGACGCCGGACGCCATCTCCCCGGCCTCAGCTGGCGACACAGTTCCTCCCTTCGAGAGCCTGATTTACCCATGCTTGCGGGTCGGGGGCGCGTACCTCGCCGGGTCTGACCTTGGCTTTGCCATACTATCATCTCGGAGTGTCCCCGTGGCCTCTCTGACGTACTCGGCCACGCCGCCGCGCAACCTGCTTCCGCACGGGCTCTACAACAGCGCTAGGCTCTTTTCTACTTTTGTAGGCCCGCAGATGCAGGCACGTTACGGGTCCCCAGGGAACCTACTATGTGCGATGATCAACCTCGTCACCACCCCTCCACCGGACGAGCGCCAGCAGCCACGACAAGCCCCGGCCCTAGGGTATCACACCTGGGGCACGTTACGGCGACGGCTGGAGGAGGAGCGCAGGGTATCTTTCCCCAACTTCTACCATGGCTACCCCGACTCGGACTCCCCCGATGAGGATTACGATCCCACGCGGGAGTGCTTCCACCTCATTGAGCCAGTTGACTCCTAGGATGACATCACTGACGCCGCAGCTGCGAATGCAGGAGAGGGGCGCAATGCTACCCCGCCGCGAGACGTCGCCCCCCGGTTCCAAACGAAGCTGATCCACCTTAGAACGCCCAGACCGCGCAAGTCTGGGAGCTCCTCGCCAAACTCGAAGAGGAGCGCCTACGACTTCATCAGCTCGAGCAAGCCCTCGAGCGAGATCACAGGCGGCCACAGGGTGGAGGAGCCCGTGAGCGGGCTCGGTATGTCCATCGACACATCGTCAACAAAGGGGCGAACGAGCGCCACGTCTACAACCACGCTAGCCAGAATGTCGTGGCATCCGCGATGCTGCTCCGCGACATGCCGGCACCATCGATGCCCCAGGCGCAACACATTAGAGATGAAATCCAGGGGCTCCTCCAAACCGCGGCCGTACAGCAGGCGCAGAGCTCAGCCTCGAGGCGCCGAGGAGCTGCTTCCGAGCGGCGGGACGTGCCCCCTCGACAAGATCGAGAGGTATCTGTCCACCAAGACAAGGCGCCCCAAGGTAGAGCGGAGCGGCAACCAGTTTGAGACCGCATCCTCGATAATCGACAACCGCGAGACGCGCGACATGACATCAACGACAACAAACGACGCCGACACGGTGACGCTGAGGCTCGAGGTTACAGTGCCCATCGAGGTGGGCGCTATGATAGTGACGAGGATCGACGTCGATCCCCGGAACCACTAGGGCCACGAGTCTTCAGCAAGGCGATCCGGCAAACCGCCTTGCCTGTTCGTTTCCGTCCACCCACCAGCCTGGTCAAGTACAATGGCGAAACCAAGTCGGAGCTCTGGCTTGCTGATTTCAGGCTGGCATGTCAGCTAGGAGGAGCCGACAATGACCACGTCATCATTCGGCAACTCCCGCTCTTCCTCTTCGACACCGCTCGAAGATGGCTCGAGGAACTCCCCCCGGACTTGATCTATGGCTGGCCCGACCTGGTCAGGATCTTCGAGGGAAACTTCAAGGGCACCTACGTGCGGCCAGGAAACTCCTGGGATCTCCGCAGCTGCAAGCAAAAGCCAGGGGAAACCCTCCGTGACTTCACCCGATGATTCTCCAAGCAACGTACCGAGCTAACCCACATCTCTGACCACGATGTCATCACGACGTTTGTCGCCGGGACAACCTGCAAGGAGTTGGAGCGGGAGCTGGGATGGAAACACCCCCAAGACCACCAACGAGCTCATGGACATCATCGCCAACTACGCAGCCGACGAGGAAGCCGTTGGCGCGTTCTTCTATGCATCCCCAGACAAGGGGGAGGCCAAGGCGGACGAGCCCGGGGGCTCGAATAATGGGCCCATGAGGAATAACAACAAGAAGAATAAGAAGAAGAACCAGTCGGGTCGACGCGACGTCGAGCCCGACGATCTTGTCGCTGCGACAGACAATAAGAAGCCTCGAGGCCCCCCTCTCGAGGGGGGCGTCTTCGACAAGATGCTGAAAGAGCCCTGCCCCTATCACAAGGGATGGGCCAACCACAGCCTCGAGGACTGTCGCATGCTCAAGAAGTACTTCGACTCTCTTGGCCTCAAGAAAGACGACAAGAAGGAGGATCCACAAGACGGGAACGATGGCAAGAATGGGGGCTTCCCCGAGATTCACGACTACTACATGATCTGCGGGGGACCCTCGACTTGGCTCAGTGCGCGTCAGCGCAAGAGGGAGCGTCAAGAAGTCTTTTCCGTTCGAGCCCAGGCTCCTCGATACCTCGACTGGTCCCACACGCCAATCACCTTTGACCAGAACGACCACCCTGAGCACGTCCCCAACGCAGGGGTCTACCTACTCATCGTCGACCCGATCATACTCAACACCCGCCTCACCAAGGTACTCGTGGATGGGGGAAGTAGCCTCAACATCATCTACGCTGAGACCCTCGACCTCCTGGGGATCCCAAGGACCATGCTCTTGCCCAGCGCGGGGGGGTTCCACGGGATCGTCCCAGGAAAGAAGGCACTCCCGATCGGCTGCGTTAAGCTACCCGTCTGCTTCGGTACCCCCTCGAACTTCTGGAAGGAAGATCTGACCTTCGAGGTGGTCGCATTCCATGGTACCTACCACGCCATCATCGGTCGACCTGGATACGCCAAGTTCATGGCGATCCCGAACTACACCTACCTCAAGCTAAAGATGCCAGGGCCCAAGAGAGTCATCACCGTCGACACCTCCTACAAGCACGCTTACGACTGCGACATCGAGTGCGTGGAAAACGCCAAGGCGGTCGAGGAGTCAGCCATCCTCGCGGCCCTCGACGACTTCTCCATGGAGATCCCCAACCCCAAGCGGCACGCCAGCAACTTCAAGCCTGCGAAGGACACCAAGACCATCCCGCTCGACCTCGGCCACGCGGATGGGAAGGCGATGACGATCAGCGCCACCCTCGAGCCCAAATAGGAAGCCATGCTCATCGACTTTCTCCGCGCGAATGCTGACGTGTTTGCATGGAGTCCCTCAGATATGCCGGGCATTCCGAGGGATGTCGCCGAGCACTCCTTGGACATCCGGGCCGGATCCAAATCGGTGAAGCAACGACCGCGCCGCTTCGACGAGGAGAAGCGCAGAATCATTGGGGAGGAGGTCGACAAGCTTTTGAAGGCCGGATTCATCAACGAGGTACATCATCCCGAGTGGTTAGCAAATCCTGTACTTGTCAAGAAAAAGAATGGAAAGGATAGAATGTGCGTAGAATACACTAGTTTAAATAAAGCATGTCCTAAGGTTCCTTTTCCATTACCACGTATTGATCAAATAGTAGATTCCACTGCGGGATGTGAAACTCTCTGCTTTCTTGATGTGTATTCTGGCTATCACCAAATAAAGATGAAGGAGTCCGATCAGCTCGCGACTTCCTTCATCACCCCCTTTGGCATGTTTTCTACCTCACTATGCCCTTCGGTTTGCGAAACGCCGGGGCCACATATCAACGATGCATGCTCCATGTCTTTGGAAAACATATAGGGCCAACCGTCGAGGCCTACGTCGATGACATCGTGGTCAAATCCAAGAAAGTCGAGAACCTGGTCGGGGACCTTGAGATCGCGTTTGGGTGCCTCAGGGAAAATCACATAAAGCTAAACCCAGAGAAGTGTGTCTTCGGGGTCCCTCGAGGCATGCTCCTAGGGTACATGGTTTCCCAACGCGGGATCGAGGCCAACCCTGAGAAGGTAACCGCAATCACTAGGATGGGCCCGATCAATGATCTTAAGGGCGTACAAAGGGTCACAAGGTGCCTCGCTGCCCTCAGCCGGTTCATCTAACGGCTCGGGGAGAAAGCACTTCCCCTTTATCGCCTCCTTAAAAAAAACAGAACACTTCACATGGACCGTCGAGGCCGAGGAGTCGCTCTCCAAACTCAAAGCCTTACTCACCTCGCCACCTATCTTGGTGCCCCCAAGCCCAGTCGAGCCCCTCTTGCTCTATGTTGCTGCAACTACCCAGGTAGTCAGCGCTGCCATAGTAGTCGAGAGGGCAGAAGAGGGACATGCCCTGCTGGTTCAGAGGCCCATCTACTTCGTAAGCGAGGTGCTCTCAGAAACCAAAGTGAGATACCCCCCACATTCAGAAGCTATCGTACGTCATCGTCCTCACTCGGCGGAAGCTCAAGCACTACTTCTTGGGCCACCAGGTAACCGTGGTCTCGTATTCCCCCTCGGGGAGATAACCCGAAACCAGGAGGCATCAGGAAGAATCGCCAAGTGGTCAGTCGAGCTCATGGGGGAAACTCTCTCCTACGCTCCTCGGAAGGCCATCAAGTCGCAGGTATTGGCAGATTTCATTGCAGAATGGACCGACACCCAACTACCTCCGGCGCAAGTTCAGACCGAGCTCTGGACCATGTACTTCGACGGATCGTTGATGAAGATTAGGGAAGGCGCCGGATTGCTGTTCGTATCACCCTCAGGGGTCCACATGCGCTACGTCATTCGCCTCCACTTCCCCGCCTCCAACAACATAGCCGAGTACGAGGCCCTCGTCAACGGTCTGTGCATCGCCATCGAGCTCGGGGTTCAATGCCTCGACGTTCGAGGGGACTCACAGTTGGTAATTGACCAAGTGATGAAAGACTCGAGCTGCCATGACCCCAAGATGGAAGCCTACTACATGGAGGTCCGTAAGCTAGAGGACAAATTCTATGGCCTCGAGCTCAACCACGTCGCCTGCCGGTACAACGAAGCTGCTGACGAGCTAGCCAAAATCGCGTCCACCCGAGGCACGGATCCTCCCAACGTCTTCTCGAGGGACCTTCACAAGCCGTCTGTCGACCTAGGCTCGGGGGCTCCTGCCCTCGAGCAAGGGGTCGATCCACCCCCTCGACCGATCCCCCCTCGAACAGGGAAGAAGTCATGAAGATCGACGGAACGGCCGCGACGCAAACCCCCTCGACGAACTGGCGCACACCCTACCTCGAGTATCTGATACGGGGCGAGCTCCTAGAGGACCGCACTGAAGCCCGACGCGCCAAAACCTACGTCTTGTATGAGGATGGCTACAAGCTGTATCGACGCAGCCCTATCGGTGTACTTCAACGTTGCCTCACCCTCGAGGAGGGGAGGACACTACTTAAGGACCTACACTGGGGGGCTTGCGGCCACCACGCGGTGCCAAGAACGCTGGTAGGAAATGCCTTTCGACAAGGCTTCTACTGGACGACAGCCGTCTCCGATGCTACCAAACTTGTTCGATCTTGCAAGGGATGCCAATTCTATGCCAGGCAGACCCACCTACCCGCCCAAGCTCTTCAGATGATACCCATAACTTGGCCATTCGCAGTATGGGGTCTCAACATGGTCGGTCCCCTGAAGAAAACAAAAGGTGGCCACACCCACCTCCTCGTGGCCATAGACAAGTTCTCGAAATGGATCGAGGCTCGACCCATCGCCAACATTCAATCTCGACAATCTGTGTTGTTCTTCACCGACATCGTCCACCGCTTTGGGGTCCCCAATGCCATCATCACCAACAACGGCACGCAGTTCACCGGCCAAAAGTTCTTGGACTTCTATGACCACCACAACATCAAGTTGAACTGGTCTGCAGTCGCCCACCCTCGAACTAACGGCTAGGTCGATCGCACCAATGGTATGGTTTTGCAGGGCCTCAAGCCAAGGATCTTCGACCGGATAAACAAACACGGCAAGAGATGGGTCGATGAGCTGCCCTCTGTCCTATGGAGTCTCACAACGACGCCAAGTCGAGCTACAGGGTTCTCCCCGTTCTTCTTGGTCTACGGGTTCGAGGCCGTCCTCCCCACTGACCTCGAGTACGGGTCCCCTCGATTAAAGGCCTACAACGAGCAAGCCAACGCAGCAGCCCAAGAAGACTCCATCGACCAGCTCGAGGAAGCCCGGGACACGGCCCTCTTCGAGTCAGCAAGGTACCAGCAGACGCTACGACGCTACCACGACAAGCACATATGCAAAAGGGACCTCGACATCGGCGACCTCTTATTGCGCCGCCGACAAAGCAACAAGGGGCATCACAAGCTGATGCCACCATGGGAAGGACCCTTCATCGTGGTAGAGGTGCTAAAGCTAGGGACTTACAAGCTAAAGAACAGCAAGGGCGAGATCCTCACCAACGCATGGAACATCGAACAGCTATGTCGCTTCTACCCCTAAGGCCTCGAGGCCTCATACATTTTCCGCATTATGTACACTTATCGCATTATGAATGAATAAAATGTTCTTGAAATACATTTCACATTCGTTCATAACTCTGAGGTAGCCTCGACTCTACTCCTGCAAAGTCAAGCCTCCCTCAGGGGCTGACAGGGGGGACCCCCCTCCTAAGTCCTCTAAAAACTCGAACGTTTTTTCAAAACTCAGCACTTCTCTTTCCACCTTTGCCCCAAGTATGCTTCTTAGCTAAGTAAAAATGCCTCAAACTCCCTAAGGGTCGAGGGCCGTCGAGCCGGGGACTCTCCCACGCCTCAGGGCTACGGTACCCCCACTCGCTCCCCCCTCGAGGGATACGAGCGTGCGTCAAACACTTAGTCTAAAAGCAACAACTTAGGCAAAGAAAAATAGAGATGGCTCGAGAGATAAAAACACTCAGATGCACCCCGAATAAAATGCATTAAAGTTAGGAAGCCCCCAGGGGCTCGACATCATATTGTCACAAAAACTAATCTATTACATGGACCTTCTTGTCCAGATTTAGCTCACAGGCCTCGACTACTCATCGCCATCGCCGTCCGGCGGGGGAAGCACCTCGGCCTCGAACAGCTTCGCCAACTCACCGTCGGGCACCTCTGCGGCATCGATCAGCTCATGGCATCTCGCCATGTTCGCTTCATCGGTCAGCTCTGGGTCGACGACGAAGCCGCTGGCAACAACGTCGAGGTCGTAGGAGTACCCTGAGCGGACGACCGCGAGCGCCCGCTTCACGCCTATGTGAAGGGCAGCACGGACCTGCTCCGTCACTCCACGGGTCGCGGCGAAGAGCCGGCGCAAGAGGGAATCTCCACGCACGTCTCTCGCAACCGGCATCTCCGGCTCGACACCCATGCTGTCGTAGAAGGAGGAGATGGCGTCCCCAAGCCTCTCGTTCAGGCTCGTCTCCGCCCCGAGGAGGTTCTGAAGACTGGTCAGATCCTCGTGGGCTCGGGCCTTGTCCCCTTCGAGTTCTGCCAGAACAAATAGAAGACTCCATCAAAACCAAAAAGCATGGGAAGGGTCGAGACCAAGCGAGCTCAATAACACTTCTAAAAAACTCACCTTTGGTGCGTGCTTCTAGGGTGATGTAGGCCTGCTCAGCCTTCTGCAGTTGGCAGCGGACGTCGACGAGGGCTGCAGCTTGGTCACTGTTCTTAACCCGGAGGTCCTCGATGATCTTGCTAGTACCATCGAGGGTCCTCTTCTGGGCAGCCGCTGCGTCCTCCAGAATGGCGATCTGGGCTCGAGCCTTCTGCTCTGCGACGTTCAGCGCATCGCGGTAGCGGGAGACGACGTCGATATCCGACTCGAGCTGCCGGGCCCGCTCTTCGAGGGAAGCACGGTCGGTGCCCGCCTGCTCTAGGTTGCCCTCGAGTTGCCGGACCTGCTCCGCCGTTCGAGCCAGTTCCCCCCTCAGCGAGGTGGCCTCCTCCTCAGCCTTATGTCGGGCCTCTTGGGCGGTGTCCCGCTGCTACCCGACCTCGGCAACCTCCTTGAGGGCGACCTTGGCCCTCGACTGTGCTCGGGAGGCCTCCTCCTGAGCGTCCTTGGCCCCCTCCTGCGCGGTGGCCACCTCGACCTTCGCCTGGGTGGCCTCGGCCTCCGCCTTCTCCAGCAAGGCACGGAGGATGGAGAGCTGACTCCACTGCTCCCGCGAGCGGAGGATGAACTGGGACTTGTCGTGCAACCTCGCCCTCAGCGTCTACCAAGGATAAAAAGGAAGGTCACAACAAAGAACAACAAAACACCCGAGGTGAGCACGGCCTCAACTGCCACTCCAGCAGACCCTGACGGCGAGGCAGGTCGACCTGCGTCTTCCTCCGCTCGAGCCCACTCAACGGCCGACTACGCATGCCCGCGCTGCATCGCCTCCCGCGCCTTGGCCGCCCACGCCACCTCTGGGGCGAGGGTCGAGGGGACGGGGCAGCGGGGCTGGCTCCGGCCGCCATCTTAGCTGCAACTTCCACCTTCATCCTCTTGGCCGGGGTGGGGGACGCGGCCTCCAACGAGCGCTTCACCCTGAAAAAGGAACGCATGTGTTACGATTAGCGCGAGTTGCAACCAAAGCCAAAGGGAGTTCAGGACCAGAAGGAAAAGAACTTACCCCATCGGGATCAGGGGGGTTCGGCCAGCGGACCTCGAACCGCTCGGGGGCTTCAGGCCGGCACCCCGGGAGCCGCTTCTTCCTCCACCGGGGGCTGAGGCTGATCCCGGCGCGGTGACCTTGGCAGGGGCCGATGGCGTCTTCGTCGCCGCCGTCCTGGTCTCCTCCTGGGTCAACGGGCTCGAGGCCCGTGCGCTTGACTGAGCAGGCACCGGCGCCGTGCTCGACCCACCCCTCGACGGGGACTGCGAGGAGCGACTGCGCGTTCGTCGCACCCCCCTTGCCCTGAGAGGCCGTAGGGCGCTTGCTCCCCGGCTTGATCCGGGCGATCGGGGCCGACCTCGACGTCGACCCTTGGTGCCCGGGCGTCGCTCTGTCTTCCTCGAGCCCTTTGCGCAGCTCGACCTGCTCCTCCTGCTCCGGCTCCTCTTCCTGCACAAAGAACAATATCCGTCAGGACCAAAGTAATGGTCACAACCCTACACCACTATGCCATGCCGCCAACAACCTCGCCACTACTTGTCTCCTCATCCTCATCCTCCTCGGAGGGGGACTCCTCCTCAGGGAGGTTGGCCTGCCTTTGTCGTGACCGGCGTTGCTCACATTCCTCTTCCTCTCGGGCCCTTCTTCCCTTATCCTTCTTGGCCTTATCCTTATTCTTTTTGTCCTGCTCGGCCTGAAAGCGTCTCACCTGGGAGTCGTTCCGCTCCTCCTTCACCGGCGACAGCGACTTCCGGTAAACGACGTTCCCCTGAGGAACGCGAGGCGTGGTCAGAAAACAGGCAAATGGGGACAAACAAGACAAACAAGGGACATTGACAGAGAATTGATGTCGTACCAGCTGGACGTGGCCCTGTTCCGGCACCATGGGGACGCTGGCGACGTTCTCCACCTCGAACGCGCCGGCAAAGGAGGCGCGCACTCGGTGGACCACCCTCTCGAGGGGCAGTTCATCCCCCATGAGGCGGCACCCCGTGAGGTCCGCCCCCGGTATGACTCGTAGTGGGCGGACCATCAGCGGTACGACTCGCCGCTGATGAAACACCGACGCCACGATGGCCGTCGTAAGCCCCGCTTTCTTCTGGCGGGCAATCGCCTCAAGCAGGTGGTAGAGACGCTTCTGCTTCTTCTGCTCGACATCGTTCCTCCAGTGGTCGGGCCTCGAGTCGATTGTCCTCCCGGTGTAGGCGGGGAATAGGCCGTCGTCGTTTCTCAGATAGAACCACCCAGAGTGCCATCCTGAGTGACTCGACGTGAGCTTGGCCAGGATCCAGTACTCCGCCCTCTTGAGGGAGATGCTGCAGCAATCAGCCCTGACCATCCTGTGGCTACCGCTCCCGGCCGAAGCGTGGAACAGGCCCGCCTCGAACAGGTGGAGCCACAGCTCCCAATGCGGCTCCATCCCCAGGTATCCTTCGCACACGGCGGTGAAGACCGCCACGTGGCAGACACCATTGGGGAAGAGGTGTTGGAGCTCCACGCCATAGTGGTGGAGGATCCCGCATAGAAGACGGTTGGGGGGGGATCCCAGCCCCGCCCGGTGGAAAGCTTCGAAGCTGACCACGTAACCTTCCGGCGGGTTGGGTTCACGATCCTCCCTCAGCGGCACTATCCACTCCGGCCGGTCCGCGGAGGTGATAGGCCGGAGAAGGCCGCTCTCCACCAAATCTCCCAAACGCCCCACGGTCGTCGACGATGGAAGCCAGGCATCAGGGCCGCGCAAGCTGTAGCTGGCCATGCGAGCAGGGAAGCGGATGCGCTCGGATGCGGGGGTGTAAGGATAGGGCACACCTGTCATGTCATCGTGCTCCTTGCCGCACCCTACGCCTGCTACGGTTGCAGCCGAACGGACATCTCCTAAAAGGGCCTACGGCGGACGGCAGGCAATGATGGGCGCTGTCTTTGGAGGTAAGAAGCGGACTCCGGTCCACCCCGTCGAGCTCTCGAAGGAGTGAAGGCTGGCCCTCGAAAGGGTTTCGACGGCCGCCCTCGAGTAGTTCCTTCCTAGGGAAGTAAAACGGACTCTGGTCCACCCCGAAATCTTGAGGGAGCGAAGGCTGGCCCTCGAGCAGGGTTCGATAACCGCCCTCGAGTACCCCGAGGTCAGGGAGGACCCAGGGTAAAACGGACTCCGGTCCACCCCCAAATCTCGAGGGGGCGAAGGCTGGACCCATCGACGGGGTTCGATAGCCGCCCTCGAGTACCCGAGTCAGGGATGACCCAGGGGGAGCTAGTACGAAGCCCAGCTCGAGAACGAACTCCCGAGTCCCCCCCGGGACATATCCGAGGCATAACCACGGAATACCCAAGGATCCCTTCGACGGGAGCCATCGAGCCACCAACTCTCATCGAATAGAGTTGGCACCTAGATAATCCACACGGTTTGCTTAATAAGGACGCCTCAAGGCTTCTGTCGACCCCCGTCGAAGGGGGCACAAGTTCTCAGTTGCATATCCCCGTTACCAGCTCACAGAAGACTTCGAGGCTCGTCCGAACGAGGATAGCACGATGCTCTTCGCCCCACAATCCGAGCGCAAGGATCCGTGGGAAGAACGCTATGAGGTAGTGAAGGCCCAGCCACACGAGGCTCGAGGGCTAGACTATGCATGGCATCCCTTGATGAAAGAGGGTCGAAAACACTCATAGCCTGGCAGACAGAGCTGACCCCTCGATAGGGCGCTATGACTCCAGTTAATATTAATCCCCTCGATAAAACACACATCAAAGCCCACAGAGGAGTTCTTAATCACTCCTCTGGGGCCTCGGGGGCTACCCCCACGGGGTGCGCTCGCGCCCACCCCGCGGAGAATCGAACCTCTTACTAACTCTGCAGATCAATGGCAAAAGCCCCTATGAGGATTCTTCTTATCCGCATAGAGGCTCGGGGGCTACTGTCGGGTACAAAGGTAAGGGGTACCCTAACCTGCGACCATCTAATGCTTAACATAGCAACCTTTTGGAGGCAGAATCCGATCAGCCGCCCAATCAGTGGGAGAAGGCCCATCAAACGAAGGCTTACCTCACCAACAACAGTGACTAGTCGTGGGTCATTCCATTACTGGAAAAACAGTAGGCAGGACACCCCTCCGCGTCGACCTCAGCAGACGGACAGGGGTCGAACGAATGACCCCTCCGCCTCGACCCCTAGAATGACGGAGAGGGGGTCGAACGAACGACCCACGAGCAGGAGGCTCGATAAGCTCACCTACTCCCAGTATGGGGTAAAGAGAATCCAATGCGCCTACCTGCTCCCGCCTGATGCCATGGGTGCCCACTACCACGGTCAAATCCATCAGTTCGCCGCCCATGTCCCGACTCTCCGTTGATCGTACAACCACTGTGGCCACACCTCAAGTACGGAGGTCAAAGGAACCCCCTCGAGTCTTAAATGGGACAAGCCCTCGACCGCATTTCCAGGGATGAGTCAGGGTCCCACAGGCCTCGATACTCCTCGACCCGGGGGCTCGACCCCCGTCTCCAACCACTACGGTATGGCGCCCGTCCGCTCCATCCCGCTTCAACTGTGGAGCTTGTACCCATCTACAGGAGGCCAACCGTACTGTGCCATGACGTTCGGCAACGTCCAGTCTGCTATCACCATGCTCTGAACACCGGAAGGACGGGAAGGCCACGCCGCTACAGCGATCGACGTCCCACCGCAAGCATGGCGCCGCGGACACCTCTCCCATGCCTCTACAGTCTAGGATCTTTGTACTCTCAGGCCCCCCCTTGACCTATAAAAGGGGATGCTGGGATAGAAGAAAAGGCATGCGCATTCATATCGGCTCACGCATTCGGACATCAGAGATCTCTCAACGAGCCGAGACATTAGCTCTAACCCGCATACACCAAGAGCCAAGTTGCACACACCACACCCGATTACTCGATCAACATCTCAAGCAATCCACCAGCTCACCTAGGATAGCCTTGCTAGTCCTAGGCTTTAGCTCACTCTGAGCACCCCCGTGTAAACCTGCTTATACCCCCCCCCCCCGTACGAGCACTTCAGTGCAAGATAATATAATCCATCCTCCCCCGCTGGACATAGGGCCTTCTTTGCCCGAACCAGGATAAATCTTGTGTTCTTATTGCATCACATCTGGGAGAGGGAGCACGCAATATACAAATTTACTAGTTGGTGGTCTTGACCCCCTGGGTCATAACACCGACACTACTCTACTTGATGTTTGTGTGATTACTGAAAATAACTGAGCATGCATGTGATGCTACTCTACTATACGACTTTACTACTCTACTACCTACTAAACCTACTCTACTACTCTACTTGTACTTGTACTTTACTACTCTAATAATTAGTACTTACTAAACCTACTCTACTTAGTACTTACTAAACCTACTCTACTACTCTACTTGTACTTGTACTCTACTACTTAGTACTTACTAAACCTATCTACTACTCGATCTACTTGTACTTGTATTTTACTAGTCTACTACTTATTAGTACTTACTAAACCTACTCTACTCTACTACTTAGTACTTACTAAACCTACTCTACTTAGTAATTACTAAACCTACTCTACTACTCTACTTGTACTTGTACTTGTACTTTACTACTCTACTACTTAGTACTTACTAAACCTACTCTACTTAGTACTTACTAAAGCTACTCTACTACTTTACTACTTTACTACTCTACTACTTAATAAACCTACTCTACTACTCTACTTGTACTTGTACTTTACTACTCTACTACTTAGTACTTACTAAACATACTCTACTTAGTACTTACTACTCTACTTCTACTTCTACTGAGGCAGTGGCATATGCAATGATGTGAAATTTTACTTATATACTGAGGCAGCGGCTATGATAATCAAATGCCCCCTCTCCTAAACTTGGATGGCTTGTATACCTTATAGAAGCAACCAATTTAGATTAGAGACGTGATGATAAAGGGTTGCATCTGAGCCAATTTTTTCTTTTATTTTAATTGTGTACTTTATCTCATGTATGTTGTACCATTGATCATCTTTATAATAGGATAAACTTGCTACAAATGTCGCATAATTTGTCCTAAATTACCGAAAAGTCTCATGTATATATGTTACCCCTAGTGAAACTTCTAATGGAGGTGGAGGACCCATTCAAGGAATGGAGGGACCCTACCCCTAGTTCATATTCATCTTGCTACGAGAGCCACGTGTTCATGACACCACCGCAAAAGAAGATCTGTACAAAGGAGGACGATGATCCTACCTACAAGGCTGACTCTGATTGAATCAACGAGGCTCGGTACGAGTTTAAAGGCCGAGATCGACGGATTCAACAACCAACCGCAGCCGTCAGGAGTGAGGTAGAAACATGGTCCAAAGCGTATTTTGCCAGGTTAAATTTAGTATGTGAAGTACTTAATTCTAGTGCCCCTGAATAGCTCCCCATTGCACCTCTTGAGTTGGAGTTCAATGATCCAGTAGGGTCAGGGATGAAGAAGGCCCCGCTCCCGCTCCTGCTCCCTCCATGAAAACCTCCTCAGCGAAATCTAAGGGGGTGAAATGGAGGAGGGGGAACATGGGAGGCACCAAAGGGAGTTAAATAATGATGTCCAAGTGATCCTTGAGGTAGGGCTAGAGGGAAACGCGTTGATGCTGCTTGAGGTCATCAGCCGGTTCAGCAACCAGGTGGGTTGCATAGTAAGGGAGAAGGTGCTCATCAGTTGGTCAAGCTTTCACGCTGTCCCAGACGACATCAAGGAAAATGTCTAGGGTGAGGTGACTAGGAAATTCTCTTATCTAGAAGGCGCCAACATGGACAAGTGTAGGGAGTGAGCATTGAACGTGGTGTCATGTTTGCTTCGCAACTTGATGTCCATGCTGACTAGGGATTTCCTGAAGAAGGGGAAGTCACCCATACATAAATACACCATGGTCAACGTGCACGTATGGGATGAATTCATCAAGATAAGAAGTACACCTGAAGTAGAGTAAAAGAGCGTAAAGTTTAGCGCACTGGCGAAGAAGAACGAGCATCCCCACCACTTGGGCATGATTGGTTTTGCTGGTCATAGGCCTTGGTGCGGGGCACGAGAACATGTTAGACAAGCAGCTGGACTTCCCGATCCGTACAAAGGCATTGATCCTAGGGCAAAGGACTTCATTTATCCAGTATTCCGAAGAAGTTAAGGCTATGCGCGAACAGGTTCAACGAGCAACACATCGAGGAGGTGGAGAAGGTTGTCATCCAGGACGCCAAATCCAAGGACACCATCCAGGTCCGAAGGAACCCATGAGCACCATGGTCGCATTCGTGGAATGCAGTCCAAGATGAGCTGGATGACCATTGAGACGTGACAAACCGACTCTGCCAGGTTCAAGTCAAGGCAAAGGTACAAGGAAGACATATTTCAGAAAGGATACGAGCAAGACATGTCCGAAATGATTAGTCGCGGAATAAAGAAAGCTTTCACGAGCAACGACCCCGATACAGTGGCTATGAGGTCACAGATGTTTCGCGAGGCTTGCCTGGCCACGCCTCTAGCTCAAGTTCTAGAAAGACAATTGGTGCAGAGGCTACAGGACATCAAAGAAGTCCTACACATCTAGCTCCTGGCCACGTTCGGGCGGTCAAATAATAAGATGTTTATCGCAAAGGGAGTTTTACATCTAGTCCACGAAATTGTGGAAATCAGCAAAGATGACATCCCTGAAAATTATGTCGTTGTGACCCCAATGTGGATTGCACCAAATCAGGAAGATTATGAATTGGAACATCCTAACATACAATGACACATAGTTCTAGGAACAACGATTGGACACCATGTCTTGTTGAATCAAGAAGACATTGAGATCATTCCGCCAACACCAACTCCTACGGCAACAACCGGCGGATCACAACGATCAACTGCCGCATCTTGTCCCCCGGAACCGGAAGATCCGAATGACAGTGGAGATGATGACAAGGAAGATGGCGGGGACAAGGGCAAGGGAAAGGAAAAAGAAGATGGTGATGGTGGAGAAAGACCAAGGTGATGGTGATGGCAGGGAGAAGGACAAGGGCATGGACATGGGCACAAACTCAACCCCTTCTACAAATAGTCCATCTAAGGACCCACCGGGCAGTCTAGAGGCACCAATGGGGCAACAAAGCATGAGCGCCAAACCACTACCATACACTACTACATTCGAAAGGTATGGTACCGTGAAGCATAATATCCTGTTAAACTTCCTATCCCATAAAATGCTACTAACCTTTCTTTCCCATAAACTCTCTTAACTATTCTCAAGGCCTGCAAATACTCGCCAACAACTATTTCCAAAAGGCGGAAGACTGTCCTGGCAACTATGAGCGTGGGAAGTTCTTGATTCATAAGGCCCAACTCCTAGACGAGGAACAGTGGGATACAAGGAAGTTTTATCTCTGGTATATGGAAGCGGCAAAAAGCTGGGATGACAGGTTTTACTGTCAAGATTCCACTAGAGTACTTCCACTTTCCCGGTGAAGCTATTACTCTTCCCATGGACTTCCAAGACATGTATAATCTATTGTGGGAAGAAGACCTTGACATTGTCCAAATCGCCCTATTCACTCTGTAAGTGCCTCATTGTCAGTTTCACAAATTTTAGAAAATAATTGTAATGGTCAACTATATACTTATTATGCCACGGTGACTTTTCCGTGCAGGACATCGCTGATAGTAAGCAACAAAAAGAAACATCATGTTCTCTACCTCTATCCAATGCATATTGCTGAGAGAGTCATCAAAGGGTATGAGATAACAGATCTAGCGTTGACCATGCGGCAGAGGGAAAATAAATACGAAGACAATATGAAACAGGAGAAGAAGAATTTGTCAAGGTACATACTAGAAGTGATGAAGAAGCTCAACCCGGATGGGCCGCACTGTATCATGGTGGCTTACCACTTTGGGTAAGTCAAAATTGTACATAGAGCTAAGTGGCTAGGATCATAAACTCACATCGTCGTCGTAACCTATATTTTGTTTCAATGGTGTAGCAAGGTCCAAGTCGATGGCCACTAGGTTGCATCTATCATATATCCTCAAGATGGTGGGGCATGCATATTTGACTCGTTGAGGGTACCAAATAAAATAGGGTACAAGGCCTTCAAAGATTGCTTGAAAACGTAAGTCACCAAGCTTTTTGATCATTTATGGTTATCGTACATATTCAAATTGTTACTAACTAACACTAATACATTTAGTATAGCGCTTACAAGGCATACCTGAAGGAACCCCAATGTTGGGATCGAAGAACTGTAAAGTTCAAGAAGAAACATACATACCACTTAAAGACCTGACACAAATTCCCTGTAAGTATTATGCTTTTGTATCGATCGTACAGTGCGCTAAACAACCTTATGGATCAAAGGCTTGTGACTTGTACACCTGCGCGCACCTAAGGTAGTGCAAGGAGTACACCAACAGCTGGAAGAAGCTCAAGACGGGAGTCAAGCATTGGGAAAACATTAAGACCGACCAACTTGCTTTCAAGCAACTCAAGCCGAACATTTGTAAGTTTGTATTAGTGAAATGTGTGCTCGAAGGGGAAGAATTCTTCGTCGACGAGGGTAACTTGGCGGTTCTACCTGAGTTCGAGAAGTTACGGAAATGGGACACCATCCTCCGTCCCACAGATTACAAACACCAAGTTGAAATTTAATATGTAATCCTTGGTTTCATGTGAATATATGGTTGATAAGGACAACTTATGTGAATTCGTGTATGGATGTTATATATATATATATATTGTTTGTCTCTGCTATGAAATCTGGATATTAAATGAATTCTGGTTATTGTATGAAATCTGTAAATATTGAATTCAGATTCTGAAACTACATTTTTATTTTTATTTTAAAAAAATTAACCGTGGCGGGCATTATAACATGCATGCAGCGGTTAAAAGTGTTTCTGCATCGTTCAGTTTAAGGCGACCGATGCGGAAAATCGCATTAACCGCAGCGGGCGGTATAGAGTGCCCGCTGCGGATAATAATTTTTTTGCAGCGGCCGTTGGCGACCGCCACGACAAATGCCACGATTTACTGTGGCCTTGTCATCGCAGCGGATGCTAATGCCCGCTGTGATAAATCCTTTTTGACCGCTACGAAAAAGCTTGATGGCGTAGTGTTCTTTCGTAAACTGGAGGCATTGAGAAAGTTTTATATTGTAACCTGTCACGCTAATAAATATTCCACTATTAGAGGACCTCTATTATTACACCTAAAAGGGATCAAGGGGCGAGGCCAGGGAAAAAATTAGCACGGGCTGAACAAAAGTCTACAACGACTTAACTATACTATAACTCATCACAATAGACTTAACTATACTATAATATACATTCCTTTCTATATGTCTACGCAAGAAAATGAAGGTGGGGCTCTAGGGGGAGCTCTACGTACGGACGCTAGTAGGGGGGCTCGAGCCCGTGCCGCCCGGGCGCTGGCTCCATCCCTGAAGGGATCCATACTTGCTTGTTTAGGTAGCCCCCAATTTTATAGAATCACGTTTTCTGTTGTTGTCTCTAGCATTACTACCAAAATTAGGGCGCCTATTCTTTTTCATTGGACCCCAAACTATTTCTAAATCACCTCAGCCCTTCTAATAGTTTCTTTCTCTCTTGCACACTTGCAAACATGGGAACAAATCTTCTTTCTATTTCTTTCCCCCACTTCCTCCTCCAAGTATGCAATACACACAACACTAGCAAACAAACAGAATATGGTTGATTCAGTCAATGCCAGCCCAGCTGGCAGCATTGGCCCAACCAGTGAACTGTGCCAAGCTCGCACACTCTCGAGCCTAGCCGCGGCTTGGTCAGAGATAGTCCAAAGAAGCAGCATCTAGCGGAGAGGAGGGCTAGGGCTAGGAGGTGATGGGATCCAGCAGTGGAGCGGAGGCGCTAGGTCTGAGGAGGAGAGCACTAGTAGAGAGCGAGGTAACATTTACTCTCTGTTGGGAACCGACTTTAATCTTCAATTTCCTAATTGGTACAATAGATCAGGACTAAAGGCATTATCCGAGTCGCCACAACCGGGATTAAAGGTCTATCTAGCTTATAAAAAGTAATGTCTCCCACCAATGTGTAACCCAAGACCTCATACATGGCCTCAAATGTAGATTACCACTCTACCTATACACAACACATATAACAATCGATGGGATGGTTCCCTTTTGAACTAACTCATCAGGGGACCTTTGATTTGGGTTGGTATTACCAACCAGGACTAAAGGATCAAGAACATTTAGTCCCAGTTTGTAACAGCAATCGGGACTCAAGTAGGGTCTTTAATTCGGGTTGGTGTTACCAACCAGGACTAAAGGTCTTTTGAAGCCCATGAAATTTGGAATTGGGACTAATGCTAGACTAATATGCTGAATTAAAAGTCCATTCTCTACAGTGGAGATCAGGCATGGAGGAGCCATGGTCGGGGGCATGCATAGCATCGAGCATGAGGTCGGGCAAACAGAAGGCACCGGGCTCGACGAGCCAGGATCGGGTGGGGAGGAGGCAGGTCGGCTTGGGAGGCGGTGGGTTGCCAATAATTCTTGGGGGAATGTATGTATCATGTATGGTTTTGGAGGTGGATTTTTTGCTCCACTACTCAAATAAAATTAGAAGCCTATTTAATTATCCTGCTAGAGATGTTTTTAGTTAACCAATGAAAGACTACGTCTTCCTTCATGGTCTCTTATTCACAAGACCAATGAAGGAATATGTACAAGGTTCATTGATAATTGTTATTGAGTAATTACTTATTAGATGCTTGGTACAAAAAATTTACTTGTCTGATATCATAACTTCTTGAAGAAAACTAAAGAAATATTAATTTATTTTTTTGGAGCATTTCTTATTTGAAATGGTTATATCATCAAAATCAACATAGAGGACATCCCAATAGAAGATTGCAATGCAAAAAGGTATTCAAACCTAAGTTTCTCGTGCTTACACATAGAGCAAAAAAAATTCAAAGTACATACAATTGTATAAGCCGTCACTTTGCATTTTTTAACCATTCCTATGTAACTTCTTATATTTTTAATAAACAACAACAAACAACAACAACAACAACAACAATAATAATAGTAATAATAACAAGAGTTCAAACCACACTTGTTTCATGAAAAAACAACTAGCATAATCATGTTCACAGAATTGCGATGGTTCGTGTTACCTTGTTGGCGAGTATCTATACCACGAGTACCCTCATATGTAAGATACGGTTGACAAATTAAGATCACTAAGGCCTTGTTTGGATGCGTATGTATCTACCTCAAACCACATGAATTGGAATGGATTGAAACGAAAATTAGTTCAAATACAATCCAACACACATGTGGTTTGAGAGAGATACATGCACATCTAAACAAGGCCTAAAGGTTGTATCTGACATGGACAAATCGAACATGGACTCGAGAATTACATCCACTTCCAGTGCTCACCTGTCCCAGATGGTTTCGGCCACCACGAGGTTGGAGGTCAATGCTGATGTATCCGAGCTCCACACAAATTTATCACCTAGGGACCTCATGGATGGAGTCAACCTGACGGTTAGGCTAGTCTCAATGTAGTTTCATGGGAGGTTTCATGCACATTAAATATGGTGCCACATCAGCAAATAGAGAATCTTTGCATGAAACTTAGAGGAGAGAGAAGGCAAAGGTTTCATGGGGATGAAACTTATCAGCGTTGTTTCCAACATCTTGGAAACATCATGAAACCCCATTGAGGCCCTCAAGTAGTTTCATCACATTAAAAGATAAGAAACCCCCATTGAGGCCCTCAAGTAGTTTCATCACATTAAAAGATAAGAGATGAATGGTCCAAGTAAGACCCACACATAGTAAAATAACCTATGAAATCGTGTGATAAAACTTTGCACTAAGAGAGAGCCTTGTTTCATACCAAAGTTTCATGTGTTGAAAACCGTAAGATGAAACTTACCATTAAGACTGGCCTTAGAGCAGATAAGCCCTAACATATATAGCTCCCTAAGGTAAGGACACCCTCATCAATCAGCACATGCCACTACAAAGGATCTAGATGGCTAGAGAAGGTTGAGGAGGACAGGAGGTAATAGCCTAATTAAACTTTTCTACAAACAACAAACGATATGCAACATGATTTAGACAATAATATGGCCCTAATAAGCTATACTCTTCTAACATATGATTTAGCAAGCCTAGTGTGAACAAGAGCTACACAACAACTAAGCTATGTAACTACGAAAGTAAACTAGCTACCCTAGAACGACAAGTCCTACTATTTCGACACTAGGAAATGAATTAAAGCAAAATCGTAAAATGAGCAAACTGGATTGGACAAGATATGTCCACACGGCTTGGTGCCTTGCATTGTCGGCCTCATATGTTGAGGCGAGTACAAGAATCACCATCCTCTACATGCTCAATGAACTCTCAAAGGTTGACTCCGATGTGATCATTTGTTTTTTAGTCAGCTCAATAACAAGGTAGTCGAACAAGCCTGGTATCCTGGGGGTGCTTGGATCCCCTTGGCAAATTGGCAAAAGAGCAAAAAAAATTGCTACTTTTTGGTAAATAGATCCAAACATGCAAGGTAAAAATAACAAAAGAACAAAAATTTGTCATTTGTTATTTGCCAAATAAAAACAAATAGAAAATCCTTCCACTCATACCCCTCCTTCCTATGCATGACGTGTGAATGACAGTTTAATTATTAGGGGTATAATTGTCTTTATATGTGTCATTTGTCATTTGCCATTTGACATTTGCCAAGGGATCCAAACACTAGGAATTGACAAAAGATTTACCAACTTTATTTACCATTTGTCATTTGCCAAGGAATCCAAACATGCCCCCACTATAGTTGTTGTTCGTCTCTCCTATGTCACGGCTAGTTCGAGTCCTCTCTGATGGTGAAAGTGGGCAGTGATAACCATCGTTCGTAATGTGTTATGAACGGTGGCCATAAGCATTTCTAGGAATCCTAAAATCAGCCGCCGCCAATAGTAAAATTTTGAATTTTAAATTGTGGGAATTTGAAAAGGAATTTAAGACAACAAAGAAAAATATCCTTCAGCCAACTCTATAAATGGTTATCTAAATATAGCTATCTTCTATTCCAAATTTATCAATAGCCGAAAATAGAAGATGATAATATATAAATACCTAGAGTAGGTATGAGATGTAGAAAAACTGTTGGAAATTGGAATGATATAGAAAGTGATTTTTTATGCAAATAAATAACTTTCAAAATGATATTTTAGAAAATGAGGTTTAGAAAGGCTCTAAGAGATGCTCTTACTACGCTAGTGTAGTACAATACGGTGTCCAAACAATCCTACAAGCTGGATTACCAAAGTTGTCACACTACGTCAAAACCGATTTTTGGTGCCGGTCAAAATCAGTTTTTTGTAGCGGGCAATGGCGTCCGCTGCGATGACAAGATTGTAGGGTCCGCTACATCAAAATCAGTTAATGGGGCGTTAACCGTGACGATCGCTGGTGCCCGCTGCAAAAAATCAATTAACCGCAGCGGGCACCCTAAGAAGCCCGCTGCAGTTAATGTCATTTACCGCAGCGGCCACCCTACAATGCCCGCTGCAGTAAATCCTTTAACCGCAGTAGGCTATTTATAACGGCCACCACTATTAATATTTTTTAATAAAAAAATAAAAATACAGATTCAAAAACTGAATTCAATATTTATAGATTGCATCTAGATTTAAAATTTTTGATAAACAGAATATATATATATACACAAAAATCCATACACAAACACATTGGTTGTCCTCATACACAAATGAAACCAAGAATTACATTTCAAATTCAAATTTCCACTTGGTGTTTGTAATCCGTGGGACGGAGCATGGTGTCCCACTTCCTGAACTTCTCGAACTCAGGTAGAACCGCCAGTTCACTCTCATCGTCGAAGAATTCTTGCCCTTCGAGCACACAATTCTCTAGTAGGAACTTACAGATGTCTGTCTTAAGTTGCTTGAAAGCAAGACGGTCTTTCGTAATGCGTTCCCACTCCTTGATTCCCGCCTTGAGCTTCTTCCAGCTCATTTAAGCATAATTAGATAATTTAAGGACTATAGTATCACGTTCTATATAGTTTTTGAGGTTATTCAGTCAACCCTTTGTATGTATACTTTTTAATATGCCACATCACCAAAACCACCTGAGAAACCGACTCATGGCGTATTTAAATAGTTTTCAATAATTTAAGGGTTATAATAATTAGTATTACTAGTCCGTCAACCCGTGCTCTCGCACGGGCTAGAACCTTATGAGACATAAGCATTTGTTACTCTTTAATATTTCTAACTAATAAATTTCTTTTTATTTAATTGTATATTTTTATTTTCTAATTTTATAACATAATAGACACGATATACACATACTCTATAATCTCTATCTAGTCATGATAACCATATCAATTACTTATCTATATGATTTTTATCATCCATATCCATAGTTATTTTTCCTTTTCATTGCACATTTGTGTATTTTCAATACACATTGAATTTAAACATTAGCATTAATATGGAGGTTGTTGTTGCAGCCCATATATTGTGATGCATGAACCTAAGTTATTCTGTTTTTTTTAAAAAAATATAATATTTTTAATGGTTATAAATTTTTATACTCCACTTAATTAATTAAAACCCTTGTGGCCATTGCATCTTTTTCATACAATACATTCTTAAGTACTACAAATGTCTTAGGCAGTCATTTAAAATTGGCAGTTGTAGAGCTTGATGTGAAATCTAGACTGGTGTAGTAATGCTAATATCAAGAGAGTCTTATTATTTATGTCTGACTTTTAACACTAAATGCTAGAGGTAGTAAGATATAGCCATATGTGGTCTGCACTAACCTCTCATACATTTTAAGATGTTTGAAGATATAGCCATAGTAAGTTGGGCTTCCTCTTGCCATGATCTAGCATATCTAAAGCGCGCCATTCGAGGGCCTTCGCTAATCGCTCGAGAGGGGGATCTTTAGGGGATTCCAATATGGTTTTATCTTCTCCTTTATATGAAAGTGGCATCGTGTTGTTTTAATGTGAGTAATATGCCAAGGATCTAGCTAAGAAAAGAGGGTCAACTCAGTCCGCCAGTTGTAACCCGGACACTATAAATAAAGAACCCTCTCCATTGGGGGCAGGGAGAGTGGTCTTGCCTCTCCTATTTAACTTATGTCTTCGACACTTGTTCACTCTCAGCCAGAGTTGTGAGCAACAATTTCGACCAACGGTTGTATTATCAATATAGATATATATTGTTTGTTTTACTTAAAATGTATAGATATATCTAAAGTTAAAACATGTAAATATGTCATGGTTGTTAATATAATTTTAAACCATTTGTTCATATAATATATTTACTTTATTATTATTTTAATACATTAAAATTAACAAAATGGGGGGGGGGGTAATGTTACATATGTTTGTGTGTGCTTTATGATGATTTAAATATATTTCAAAATATAGGCTTTTTATTTATATTTGGATTTTAGAGATTTCTATTTATTTTTATAAGCTTTGAGGTGTATAATTTACTTTATAGTATCTTTTATAACAACATATATGGGTAATTTAAATCAAAACATAGGGGTGACGACATTACATTATCTTTTCCGGTGTGTGTAATATAAAAAATATTAAAAGTTATTTTAAATTATAATTCACATTGCTCAAGGTCTATAATTTAGGTAGAACTTTAGAGGGTTTATTTTGAATTATCATTCATAAGGGAAAAGTGGTTAATTGAGATGTAGATTTGGGTGCTATTTTGAATTATGTTTCAAAGAATGATCTTTAGTTTATAAGCAAATCTAAAAGTTATTTTGATATATGCTTCAATAATAAATGATGATGAAAACAACCTGACTGATGTACATGGATTCCTTGTTCGGTGTGGCTCACAAAAAATGTCTCATTGTTCTAGAGAGTTGGACCACTTTTACCGTAGATTGGGCACATGTGTAACTTATTTGTTAAGGTTGGCTATTAAATATGATGTTTTATCAATAGATTAACCATTTTTTGAATTTTATTTGGGACGTTTGGATCTCTTAATTTAGAGAAATTAAAATCTACTTTAATAAGTTAAGCTACTCAACTTGTAATTCCATATTCCATCACTTTTTAAAGTTTACATATAATTCTACCTCAAAATTATAGGGTGAAAGATGGAAAAGTGACTTTATAGACCATAATTCCATATTTCTACTTTGCAACTTATAACCCATTTTTTAAATTCGCTCTCTTACGAGATAAACACATCAAATAACTATGTCTCACAATAATATACAAATATAATCCATATACAACCAAATTAGGTTAATTAATATGTCTATAAAATATGATTATTAAAATAAATTCAATTCTAAGGATCCAAACAGGTTGATTTAATTTAATACACTAAGCAACCAAATGTGACCAGCAATGGCCGACCACGATTATTGTGGGTAATTAGATTTTACTCTAATTATTTATCTATATACTTAAAAACTGATTATTTTTTTCTAAAAAATAAATCAACGTGAACAGCAATGGCCGATCATAATATTCACATGGCCGTAGTTTGTTTTCGTGAAAAATTAGATTTTATATCTATTTATTTATCTATATAACGACAAAGGTGACTATTGTTTCTAAAAAAATAGATCAACGGAACAGACCGATTTCCATATGACCGTAGTTTCTTTTGTGGGATATTAACTTTTTAGGCTATTTATTTATCTATATAATAACATAGGTGATTTTTTTTAAAAATAAAATAGATCTAGTATTTATTTATTTATTTATTTATTTATTTATATAACAACGGATGTCACTTTTTTAAAAGAAAATGGATCAATTAGGATTTAAGCTAATTATTTACCTATCTATAACTAAAAAGCTGATTATTTTTTTCTAAAAGATAAATCAACGTGAACAGCAACAACCTATCAAAATCTCCACGTCGCCATAGTTTTTTTTCGTGGGATAGATGTTATACCTATTTATTTATCTATATAATGACAAAATAATAACGCAGGTGACTTTTTGAAAAGAAAATAGATCTAGTTTTATTTAAGGGGAGGTGACTTTTTTCAAGTATTTATTTAACAACAAAGGTGACTTTTTTTAAAAGAAAATAGATCTAGTGGTTATGGTTGGCTGTAGTCTTCGATTCGATTAATGGCTAGATGTTTCTAATTAACCCGAGAATTTCTAGCATTTATCTTTTTTCTTAGCGCTTCTACTGATTAACGCGGAGCCTCAATTAAGGTTTCAATTAGTAGTAGTTTATCTATATAACTAAAAAACTGATTATATTTTTTATAAAAATATGAACAGCAATGGCCTATCATAATCTTCACATCGCCGTAGTTTGTTTTCGTGGGATATTAGATTTTATATCTATTTATTTATCTATATAACGACAAAGGTGACTATTTTTTCTAAAAATAGATCAACGGAACAGCAACCGATTTCCATATGACCATAGTTTCTTTTGTGGGATATTAAACTTTTTAGGCTATTTATTTATCTATTTAATAACATGATTTTTTTAAAAAAATTAAATAGATCTAGTATTTATTTATTTATGTAACAACAGATGTGACTTGTTTTTTAAAAGAAAATAGAGCAATTAGGATTTAAGCTAATTATTTACCTATGTATAACTAAAAAGCTGATTTTTTTTTCTAAAAGATAAATCAACGTGAACAGCAACAACCTATCAAAATCTCCACGTTGCCATAGTTTTTTTTTTCATGGGATAGATTTTATACCTATTTATTTATCTATATAATGACAAAATAATAACGCAGGTGACTTTTTGAAAGAAAATAGATCTAGTATTTATTTAACAACGGAGGTGACTTTTTTCTAGTATTTATTTAACAACGTAGGTGACTTATTTCAAGAGAAAATAGATCTAGTTGTTATGGTTGGCTATAGTCTTCCGATTAATGGCTAGATGTTTCTAATTTACGTGAGAATTTTTAGCATTTATCTTTTTTCCTATCACGTTTGGTGAGAATTAACGTGGAGCCTTCAAAAGGCCTGAAGCAGGAATGGCGAGTTTTACGGAGGCTGTTGGGCAATCCGCTCGAGCCCTCTCACCGACCCAGATCTAGATCGCCGCCGGCGGCGATTTTGATCCGCAACGCCGTCGCCCTTCCGGCCTCGGTGTCCACGCCACACCACCAGGGTGCAAGCTTGGTGGTGGCCACTGCATACCGCCAGTTAGCCACTCCGGCGCCGTCGTTCACAAACTGCCTTTAGGGTTTTTTGCCACTTAGGTTTTCCTGGGTCGGTAGTGATTGGTGGTTGTGCCAAGTTGCATAGTGCATCCTTTGGTGTGTCCATCCTCGACTCCGATCGCTATGGCATCGGTAGGGGACAGTGACGAGGGGGAGGGAAGAAAAACCTTAACCATAGTGTGGAGCAGATGCTACGGAACCTCAACCTGACGGAGGAGGAGGGAACTGTTATGGATTTTGTGGAGGACGATGAGGACGAGACTGCGTTAGCGCCGACTGAGTGAGCGCTGGTGGGTAAAATCCTCTCGCTGACACCGATCTGCGTTGAGGTCATTCGTGCTGCATTGAAGCCTGCATGGGGTAACCCGTTTGGTCTCAAGATTCGTCTGGTTGGTGAGAAGGGTGAGAATTTATTCGTGGCTGAATTTGGCGCCGGCCGTGACCTTGAACGGGTGCTGGCAGGCACGTCGTGGTTGTTTGGGAAGTACGCTGTCCTCTTGAAGGAGTATGATGTAACCCTAAGGCCATCGGAAGTAGTCTTTGATCGGATGGAGATCTGGGTGAGAATGTTGGATCTCCCTCTTGGATGGATGAATCGGTCAAAGGGTTCTAGGGCTATGGGGCTTATTGGTGATGTTATCAAGATGGATGTGGATGAGAATGAGAAAGCCAGTGGTGCATTCCTTCGTGCTCGTGTGGCTATTGAGGTAGATAAGTCGATCCGGCGGGGAGTCTTCCTCGGGATGAAACGAGATGGGGAACCCACTTGGTTTCGAGTGCAATTCGAGAGACTTCCCTATATCTGCTTCTCCTGTGGCAGAATGGGGCACTCGGAGTTAGACTGCCCTACTCCGGCAGAAAGAGATGATGAAGGGAAGCTCCCGTATGATCTTCAGTTGAGAGCGCCAGAAGAGAGGCGCAGGCGTATCCCTTCCTTTGTAAGTGCAGCGACGAAGTCTTTTGGCAGTGGGAATTCGTCTTCTCCAAGGGATTCGTGGCCTCGTAGGAACTCATAAGACAGGGGATCTCGCTCAGGATCCCGACGATCTGTGGGTGAGGATGATGATCCCGGGGAACATGAAGTGCAGTCACCTCTGAAATCTGTGCAGAAAGAGGATGTCCAAGGTGGTGGAGGGAGTGGGCCGGGTGCTTCTAGACGTCTAGACTTAGATGGTATGGAGGTCGATCCACGTAAACCTCTGAGAAAGAGAAAGTCGAAGGGCACAGCGCCAGCATGCCAAACCCCTGACCTGAATCTCCCAGACGGGATGTCAAATGCCTTGGTCCCCGCAGGCCTGGTAAGCTCCCGGGTTTCTCAGCTTGGGATGCCGACGGAGGAAAGTAGTGGTGGAAGTATGATTGAACTCCTAGAGAAGCAGAAGAGGGGTGTCAACAATATTGAGAGATCGGCGGCGGCTGCTGTGGACAGCCCCCGCCGGGCGCCATGAATCTCCTCAGCGTGAACTGCCGGGGTTGTGGGCGGCCCGAGGCAGTTCAGGAATTTCTCCACGTGGTGGAGGAGAGGAGACCCGCGGTGGCGTTTCTAATGGAGACCGGGATGGGAGAAGAGAAAGCCCTTGGCCTTAAGCACGCACTAGGTTTCCCGAACGCTAGTGTGGTGAAGTCCGAGGGCCTGAGTGGCGGGCTAGTGCTCTTATGGCGACAGGATGTGATTGTTGCTGAGCTAAGTAAGTCTCGGTCGCATATAGACGTGCTGCTGTCATGTGAAAGACTCAAAATCTCTCATTGGCGATTCATTGGATTCTATGGTGAGCCGAGGAGAGAGAGGAGAAAGGAGAGTTGGTGTCTGATGCGGTTTCTCCGTGCACAGTCGGATGCTCCATGGTTGTGCATGGGGGATTTTAATGAACTGCTTGTTGGGGAGGAACATATGGGGGTGAATGCGAGGGAACAATGGGAGATGGCTGCGTTCCAGGAAGCTGTCAATGACTGTCGGCTGAATGATCTGGGCTACCATGGGTTGCCCTACACGTGGGACAACAGGCAAGATGAGGGGAGGAATGTGAAAGCTCATTTGGACCGGGCTTTGGGGGATGACAAGTTTTTGGCGTCTATGGGTGAGATGGAAGTGTTCCATATTCCACTAGCTAAATCTGATCACTGCGGGGTCTTGGTTGAGGTCCGGCAAAAAGATCTTCAGGCTAGTCGACGGAAACCAAAACCGTTCCGCTATGAGAATATGTGGCAAAGACATGGTGAGTATAGGGAGTTTGTGACCGAGTCTGGGACCCTGGACAAGGCACTTCGAATCTAGCTTCAGTGGCCAATGCCCTTTCGACTTTACAAACCTCTCTAAAATCCTGGGATAGAGAGGTGTTTGGGTCAGTGAAGAAGCAAGTTAAGGACTTAAGAGGATCTCTGGAGGTTGAAAGGAGTGCCACGTTCTACCGGGGTCCAACAGCCCGGGAGCACGAGGTTGTGGCCAAACTCTCGGAAGTTCTGGCTAGGGAGGAGGCTATGGAAAGACAAAGGTCAAGAGTGTCTTGGTTGAAGGAGGGTGATAGGAACACTGTATTTTTTCAGGCTAAAGCTTGTGCGCGTCACTGTACGAACAGAATCAAGATGCTAAAGGATGATACTAGTCGCTCCTTCGTTGAACAGGAAGACCTAGAACAAATGGCAACGGAGTTCTACCAGAACCTTTTCTCAGCACAAGAAGATCTGGACCCGGATCGGGTTTGTAGATTTGTCCCAAGGAAGGTTACTGAAGCTATGTGTGAGCAGTTGGAGACAGTATTTACTGAGCACGAGGTGGAGGTGGCCTTATTCCAAATGGCACCAAATAAGTCTCCTGGAGTGGATGGCTTCAATGTTGGCTTCTTCCAAGCTCATTGGCAACTTCTTAAACCAAGTGTGGTGGAGGCGGTGCTTGGCTTCCTAAATGGTGGGGCCCTTCCTGAAGAGGTAAATAAAACCATTTTGGTGCTCATCCCAAAAGTGGCAAACCCTCAGGAGCTGTCCCAATACAGGCCCATCTCCTTGTGCAATGTTCTGTACAAGATTTGCTCTAAAACGATGGCTAACAGACTGAGGGGATGTCTAGATGAAATCATTTCAGTGGAACAGAGTGCATTTGTGCTAGGCCGTTTGATCACGGATAACGTTCTTGTCTCTTATGAATGTGTCCACTATCTGAAACAGAAGAAGGGGAAGAAGGGTGGCTGTGCAATTAAGCTTAATATGGCAAAAGCATATGATCGAGTGGAATGCCGCTACCTGGAAGCGGTTATGAGAGCCCTGGGCTTCTCGGAGAGGTGGCGCAACCTGGTTATGAGGTGTGTCTCATCAGTATCATTTTCGGTGCGTGTTAATGGGGTTTTCTCGGACAGTTTCAGGCCGTCACGTGGAATCCGACAAGGGGATCCCATCTCGCCATATCTTTCTTGCTGTGTGCTGAGGGTTTAACAAGTATGGTTAAAAATATTGGACCTCAGTTCTTGTCAAAGGGGGTTCGAGTAAGCACTAATGCTCCTTGGGTGTCCCATCTTTTGTTTGCGGATGACTGCATGATTTTTACAGAGGGAAGTAGGAGGGGAGCAGAACGAGTGGCCATGATTCTAGATGATTACCATAGGGGCTCGGGGCAGATGGTTAACAAGAGTAAGTCTGCTGTCTTTTTTAGTGCCAATTGTGATGAGGAGATCAAGGAGGAGGTGTTGCAGAGTCTGCAGATTGAGACAGAAGCGTTGGGTGAAAGGTATTTGGGGCTACCCACTGCTGCGGAGAGGGGGGCTGGGGAGGGGGGCTGGGGATGTTTTTAATTATGTTCCATCAAGAGTAAAAGGTTTTGTTTCGGGGTGGGCCGAAAAACAACTGAGCTGTGCGGGGCGCGAGGTGCTGCTTAAGGCGAACGCACAGTCGGTCCCAGTTTACCCGATGGCGTGTTTCAAGCCGTCAGCTGGGGTCTGCAAAAAATTAACGTCTATGGTCTCTAATTATTGGTGGGGAAGTGTTGTTGACAGCCGCAAGATCCACTGGCTGAGGTGGGAGAAGCTTACACGTCCAAAGATTCACGGAGGCTTGGGTTTTAGGGATTATTCTCTCTTTAACCAAGCGATGCTTGGGAAGCAAGGCTGGAGACTGATTACGAGGCCGGAGTCGCTATCTGCTAGGGTCCTGAAAGGGAAGTATTACCCTCATTCTGATTTCCTTTATGCGACTAAGAAGAAGCGAAGTTCGGCAACGTGGAGATCAATCCTCGTTGGAAGAGAAGTGTTGAAAAGGGGACTGATCAAGCGCATTGGTCCAGGGGAGGTTGATGTGTGGGAGGACAATTGGATACCGGGCCTGAGGACTCTGAAACCGCTGGTGAAAATGACCGATGCCACTGCTGAAAGAGTCCATGAACTCTTTGTCCCCGGGACAAGGGTTTGGGATGAGGCTGCAGTTCATAGATCATTCATAACCTTGGACGCAAAGGAGGTACTCAAGATCCGACCTAGTACACGACTGGAGTATGATGTGTTGGCCTGGACGTTCGAGAAGAATGGACAGTTTTCAGTACGCTCAGCATATAGAGTGCTCAAAGATGATCAGGAAGCTACAACTATGGCGGAGGCTAGTGAGCAGGGGGCGTCGGAGCAACCTAGGCACTGGAAGGCAGTATGGAGTCTCAGTGTGCCGCCCAAGGTGAAAGTGTTTTGGTGGAGGGTGTTGCATAATGCCTTGCCATCTAAAGCGGAACTGAAGAGACGCCATGTTGAGAAGGAGACTTTTTGTGAAGTTTGTGGGGACCCTGACAAATCTCTGTATCACATCTTCTTCACATGTCCAGTGGCTAAGAGGTTTTGGAATTCAGTTAAAGAGGTGAAGGGAATTGGTTGTCCTAGATTACACCCTTGTTCGTGGGCAACTGACATCTTCAGACATGAGATATGCTCCCCAGTGGTTGCATCATGGGTGGCCTGTGGTGCCTGGGCAATGTGGACAGGAGGAATAACCGACGCCATGCAAGGAGAGTGTGGGAACCAGGGGCTACAGCGAAGTTTCTCGCCAGTCTGCTCGAAGAATTGTTCTCCATGAGAATACCTGGGAAGCAGGCCATGATCAGACAGGTCCCAAAATGGCAGCCGCCGGGTCGAGGGTGGGTCAAGGTGAACACGGATGCAGCCTTTGATCGAGATTCATATTAGAGCTCGGCAGGGATGGTGATCAGGGATTCCCTTCGGAGTGTGTGTTCTGGGGGGAGCTCGGTGGTTTGACAATATCCACGATGCTCTGATGGCCGAAGCGTTGGCGGCAAGAGAAGGGTCGGAACTCGCGGGGGAAATGGGCTATGACCGAGTCATCCTAGAGGTCGACTGCAAGAACTTAAAGACTCTACTAGAAGATCGGTTGGGAGTTAGATCCTCCATTGGGGGCCTGTGCTTTGATATTACAGAATTAGACAACCAATTCAGGTGTTTTGAGATTAGATGAGTTGGTAGAGAAGCTAATTCAGTGGCTCATTGTTGTGCTAGCATGGTAACAACAACTGAACGCTCTCTGTTTTGGTGCGACGGAACTCCGGATTGGTTAACTGAGCTCGCGTCTGCGGATTGTAATCTTGCCATGATTTAATGAAGTTATGTAATGCTAAAAAAAATGTGGAGTCTTCATTGAGGCCTTCAATTAGTAATAGTAAGATAGGTGATGAGGTAAAGTAGACTACCATCTATAGTTAAGTGAGTGAACTATACTTTTTTCAAAATTTTAAAGTAATTTAATATGTGTAATTATTTCATAACAGTTGCATTCTCAGGAATTGAATTCGGAAAATTCCGTACTCGAAGTGTCGCCATTCGCGAATTCCGAATGAGGGAGAACGGACTTGAATGCCCAGTGCTCTGCTCCACACGCTCGCAAGCCCCCCGAAATCCGAATCCATGGCCGTCCTCTTTCTCCCCCAGCCGCTCTCGCGCCCCTCTCACTCAAAGTCTCAGTCCAACACCTTCCGCGGAGTCGCAGCCACCGGTCCTGCTCCTTCCACCAGGTCCAGGAGCGGCGGCGGCGTCCACGGAGGCCGCGCCAAGAAGGGGCTTCTTCTCGCGGCGTGGAGAAGGCCGCGGGAGGAGCGGCTGCCCTGCCTGCCAGCGACGGAGGCGGGGATCGGTGCGGCAGGCGTCGCGAGGGAGGAAGACGAGGACAACGAGTACCTGGCCACCGAGGCCGGGTGGGGCGTGCGGCGGATGGCGCGGGTCGGCGAGGAGATGCGGCGGGTGGCGCAGGTCCAGGCCGAGGCCTTCCACGTCCCCGTCGCGCTCTTCAACGACTTCTTCTTCGATTTCTTCAAAGTGAGCACGCATCTCAGCTAGCTTTGCGCTTTAATTGGATCATCTGTTCGTCCTCACGGTGCTGCTGTTGCTGTTGCTTGCGTCAAGATTAGGCCGAGGTGCTGTCGGCGCTCATCTACAGAGTGAGGAACTCGCCGCCTGACAGGTGAACCATGCTCTTGGCTAACCTGTGCTTCACAACACTGGTAGTGGTAGCAATGACACATTAACTTGTGTGCCTGTACTCTTGGATTGGATTTTGATTAGAATGTTTGATTTGTCTAGACCAATAATGTGGTGTTCTTGGTAGGAGTTCTTGTTGCAGTGAACAAATTAGTGTAATGTTCAAATTTTACATATTCTCTGATCATATATTTTACACATGAGAACACATTCTTTGTAGGAGTTTTTGTTCCAATAAACAAGTTAATGTGAATTCTGAACAGGCTGAACTTCTATCTTTGTTCAGTTGTGTTATGTTTGCCAAAGACAGTAATTTAAAGCTTGCAGAATTGACCTTTGCCTTTTAGTATTGAAATAATCCCTTGCTCTGGAACAGAGCACCTAAGTTACTGGCAAGTTGTTATGTTGTGTATCAAGATCCTTCTGCTAATATTGTCATGTGTTCTCTCTAGACCTTCAGACTTTGTTAAATCCACATCTTAGGATTAGCCCGAACCTTATTTGTTCTCTAACATTTCTGCTGACATCTGAACTCTGTTCTCCTTAGATATGCTTGTTTGGTGGCTGAAGAAGCTGAGGCAGCCGACCAGCTATCAAAAGCGCCATACGAGAGGATTGTCGGGGTTGTCGATTGCACCGTGCAGGATGAAGACGACATTCTTAAGCAACTTCAAGGCGTAGATGAGTACCTCTATGTGTCAGGAATTGCAGTCTTGCCATCATTCAGGTGATCTCTAACATCTATTTTCGCAACTTCCGCAGTTCTACTCGCCCAACGGGGCCAAGATCATAACACTCAGGAAATCAGTTGTTAACACTAGATGTGTATACTTCATTCACGCTGGCAGGAGGAGGAAAGTAGGCACTGCACTGCTGAAGGCCAGCGAGGCACTGGGCCTCAAATGGAGGCACAGATTCATGGTTCTGAGGGCATATGAGGATGACGACGGCGCTCGAGGTCTCTATGCCAAAGCAGGGTACAGTGTCGTGTCAAGGGATCCGGACTGGGTCACCTGGGTAGGGAGGAGAAGGCGAGTTGTTATGATAAAAGAGTTGCCAGTTTACGATAATCATATTTAACACCAATGACGCCAACACGTTTGTTGAACGGGGGTGTAGATATGATGTGTATTGTTTCTTGTCCATAAGAGCAGCATTTTACATGTCCTTTTCGACAATGGAGGAGAGACAGTTGCCTATCTTTCCCCAAACAAAGAGTGAAAACTAAAGTTACAATTGACAAATCCCATTTCAGAGTCTGCAGCATGCATGATATACAGTATCAGCAAAGTGTTTGCAACATTACACCAGCACTCGAAAAATTTAGTGAAGAAGCTCTCCCGGTGCTGGAACTGGAAAAGTAGACTAATACTTGAACATCCACATGGAACATGTCGGCAAACCTTTGGTCTTAATGTCGGTGCTTACAGTGGCAATCTTTGGTCATCATGTCGGCAAACTGTTGTGTTGTTGGAACATGTCAGCAAACTGCTGAGTCGTTGGAACATGTAGAACCTGGCACTCACCAATGGCCATCTTCTCCCGGACAAAGTGAACATCGAGCTTGATGTGCTTGGTGCGCTTGTTATGGGTTGGATCGCTGCTCATGTAGCAGGTGGACACATTGTCGCAAAAGACCATTTTCGCCTTGTTGTCGCTGTTGGCCGAGTTTGGTGCACTCTGCGACAGCATTGGCCACCCCACGGTAACTCTGCCTCACAGTTTGCCACTTGCTGGACCATGAGATCAGAGCATCACCGAGGAAAACACAGTACCCGGATGTGGAGTGACGAGTATCTAGACAGCCAGCCTAGCCCACATCCAAGTAGGCAATGATGTCAAGTTGGCGTGAGCCAGATAGTTGCAGCTCCATTGCACTTGTGCCACGGACGTAGCGCAAGATACACTTCACTTGTCCATGGGATGTGCAGACTAGTTTGCTGGATGGCCTACTAAATGTCTGGCCATGTCATAGTGAGGTATCGAAGAGCCCCAACCATGCTAGGTAGTTGGAGGTATCATTGGTTGTCAGCGGTGAGTCTGAGGTCGCCGAGAGCTTGCCAGCCGTGTCGAGCATGGGGTACAGTTTTATCACGATTGCGTGGTTGAGCAGATGATTGAGGGCATACTCCTCTTGGTTGAGGAAGAAACTAGATGTGGTACGACAAACCTGAATCCCAAGGGGATATTGGAGTGAACCCATGTCCATGTGCAAAAACTCAACCTTGATGGAGGCGATCTCCTGATGAAGAAGCTCACTGGAGGATGCAATGAGGGTGATGCTGTCCACATAGACGAGAATATATACCGAGGCACCCCCATAATGTAGGATGAACAAGGAGTTATCTGACAGTGTAGGGAGGAAGCCAAGTCCACCGAGGAAAGTGGCAAGGCATCTGTACCAATTGAGTGGTGCCTGCTTGAAGCCTTAGAGACTCTTAGAGAGGTGGTAGACGTGGTCAAGGTTCATGGAGTCTACAAGGCCCATGGGTTGACAAGCATATATGTCCTTGTCAAGGATGTCATGAAGGAAGGCGTTGTTGACGTCTTGTTGATGTATGTGTCAGTGGTGTACAACAACAAGGGTGAGGATTGTGCGTATAGTGGCCGACTTGACAAGTGGACAATATGTCTCGTCATAGTCGATGCCCGCGCTCAAAGTGAAGCCACGAACGACATAATCCAATTGGCGTTGACAATGTTCTTGCTAGCAGATTTAGGGACGAGATGCGAGGTGTGTTGGCCTAAAGGAACAAGGGCAGGCACATCAGACCCTCTTGGGTTGGTATAGGGAGACACGAGCGCATCTGCAATCGATGCCAATCATTAACTGGAAGAGGACATCAGTGCCAAACAGTTCATAGGCAACGTGAGAGCACATGCACTTGGTGTTTCGGGCGATGCACTAGGTCTAAGGTGGCACGCGGATAGGCACAATCGATGGATCGGTTTGAACACCAGCCCCATGCCACCAGGAAGCAGGCGTGTTAGGTGGATCAGGAGGACCACCAAGGCCTAGCGATGCAGAAGGTGACACGCTAGGGGTCATAGAGTTGGTGTGATGGCATGAGATGATGATGCGTCATGATGCCAAGTCAAAACACATGCATGTAGCCTTGATGATCCTATGGATAGCTAATAAAACTACAGGCTATAGAGCGTGGAGCAAGTTTGTTAGTGCTAGTGGCCTAGGTCTTGGGATAACAGAGACATCCAAAGACGAGAAGCACACTACAATTAGGAGGAGCGCCATGGAGGAGCTAGAAGGGGGTTGCCAATGACTTTGGCTTGCAGGGTCATCGATTAAGAAGGAAGGTGGATGTTTGGAGAGCTACAACACAAAACTTGGGAAAGAGGCTGTCATGCAAAAGAAGGAATAAAACACCATCACTGTGGGTGCACTAGATGCGCTCAACCTTTCCATTTTGTTGGGATGTGTATGGGTAGGTTACGCAGATCATGATGTCAAAAATGGCGGTGAAAGAGTGCCGCTCTTCACTCTTTCTATGCATCGATCGGATTGAATCGCCTTGATCGGACAATCGAATTGTGTGCGAGCATAGACAAATGAGTAAAACCATCAAGTGCATCCATAATTCAAGTGGTTACAATTCCATATAAATGTTTCAAAGTAGATAATAAGACTATCACACTTATTTTGGGCACAAGCCCTTTTTAAGTAAATCAAACATAAATACCCAAGATACACACATACGTTTGTATCTATGCTTGGTAAGCAGAGTAGATTTCATGTTTTTTAGTATAAGTCATGTTTGCATGGACGTTCACCAACCAGTGACCGAGTATATTTCATGTGTTTTGTTGTCCACCCTCCACCACCCTAGGGACCACATGTTAGCTGGGATGGAGACTCATCAGTGCAACACCTCCATCAATTTTGCCCCACTCTCCTCCCTCTTCTTCTCTAGAATCCATGAAGAAAGGAGAAGAAATGCAAGGGAGAGAGCAATGAAGTGGAAAAGGAGAGAAGCAATGCAAGCCCATGGTAAAGCTCAAGACCCCATCTTCAACCTCTTCATCCTCCATGTATGATAGTGTGAGCACATGATCTCTCTCTCAATATCTTACATGTGGCGACCTCTCTCTCTTATGCATGTGAGGAGGAAGTCTCCCTGTCGACAAAATATGTGTCGCAGTCTACCTAGGGGGTACCCTACGGTAGTAGATTGTAGGCGGAGGTGTGGCGACGACGATCAAGCGTAACACAAAGAGCGTAGACACGAGGATTTAGACAGGTTCGGGCCAACAAATCACCGTAATACCCTACGTCCTATGTTTTGGTGGCTGGATTGATCTGAGTATTAGGTTACAAGATCCGTAGATGAGATCTGAGAGGGAGATTTTGGAGGGGGTCCCTGCTCGCCTTATATAGCCGGTGAGCAGGGTTACAGTTTCCATATCCTAACAGATTACGATCGGTCCCTTAAGGCAAGGGATCTAAGTCTATCTACTAAGATCTTCCTTGGCGAGCAAGACTTCTTCAGAGTCCTTGCCGAGCACGACGGGTTGGTCGCGTGCCGCAAGGACTCGCGGGCTGGGCCGTCTTCTGGTCGGTAGGCCCATAAGGTCCCTGGGGATATGCCGAGGTAATATCCCCAACAAGTCCCTGAGCACGTTATATTCTTCCGGCGAGCCCGTAGCGTTGTCCTTGAAGGTGTTCAGCTGGCCTCCATCATGCGTCGTGGTCGTCGTGAAGCCCTGACTAGGTTGCCTGGTCGAGAGCGTCATGGCCTGATGTGCGAGCAGGTCGCCTTGTTGGATGCTGCGGCTGCTTGCTGGGAGGATGTGACGTGCTGAAGAAGAAAAAATTTTGAAAAGTCCTTTCCTGGTGAAGTGTATCCACTTAGGCTCTGCAAAAACAACACAAAAAACGGCAGAGCTTTGTCGAGAAGAAAATCAATACATTCACCGCTAGGTGAAGTGTACCCACTTAGTCCCGAGCATGGTAGCAGGTGAAGTGTGCACGTGGTGCCATGCTTTATAAAAAAGATGCATAAGGTATGTAAATTGAAGCATGAGTTTGGTAAAAATGACTGCGAATACCCGTACTCCCCGAGCCTGATGTAAGAAACTGGAAGCTTCTTGTATCAGGATCATATATTTGGAAATTGAAATACTGAAATATGAGTTTAATAAGAAACGACTGCGAATACTCGTAGTCCCCGAGCCTGATGGAAGAGCTTAGGTGGTTCTTGCATCGGGGTCATTTAATTTTTATTCACAGTCCTCGGGCCTCAGTCCCTGGGTGTTGTCCATCTTCGCACCGTCCTTCAGTGCTGTGGCCGCAGTCCCCGAGCCTTGCTTGGTATGACTTTGGACGAAGTCCCCGAGCCTGGTCGGGAATGCAACCAGGCAGCCAAGTCATGGTTGCTGTCGACAGAGTCCCCGAGTGTGGCTACACCGCAAGCTTTATGGGTCTTGCCGACTAGGCTACTGTAGCCATGTTACTGTAGCTGCACAAAAATAGACTATAACAAGGTTGTGCGTCCAGTCCCCGGGACTGTAGCGTTGGTGACACTGCATAAGTCATTAGCCGTAAATTGGAAGATTAACTTAGAAGTAAATATATAGGGAGAACGAAAAAGGAAGTAAATGGGCCGAATTAACCGCGCAGTTAGCGGCCCAAGCCGTAGTGCAAAAGGTGGGTGTGGCGGTTCCTTATTTGATTATTGCGGTATCCCAAAAACCTTGGAAGGCGAAGCGGCGCGTCGCTTGGTATAAAGGGCAGGTCTAGCGGCGGCGGTTTCCATTCTTCTATTGCGGCGAAAACTTTTCGTCTTTCAGCATAACTTTCTCAGCACTTCTCCTGTCGCTTTCTTTGATTCGTTCTCTGTCTCGGTGCTTGATTGCTTGCTGGTGATGGCGCCAAAGAAGGTAGTGTTTTGAAGCTATCCGCGGTGGCGGATGCGGGCGCGAGGTCGTCGGCGAAGGCTAGGAAAGCTTCTGCATCGTCGTCCCCAAATGTTAGGGTTGAGGAGATGGTGGTGCCGCCTTGTGCGGAGCATTGGAATCCGAGCACCCTGAAGGAAGATGATATTAATGCTCTGGTTTTTGGTGGTCTACTCCCGGATAAGGAGGCCGGCGGATGGCGGCCGACGTTCGGCGAGTTGTTTCTGACGCCAAATACGGGTGAGCTTGTGGTGTGCGAGCCTTTCTTCCGGTGTGGTTTCGGAGTTCCGGTCCATCCTTTCCTTCGAGGTCCTTTATGGTATTATGATATATCGTTTTGCAACCTAAATCCGAACTCGATTGTGCACATTGCGACGTTTATCCACATGTGTGAGGCGTTTATTGGGATCTATCCCCATTTTGATTTGTTCTGATACTTCTTTCGTTTGAAGACGAATGGGACTGGGTCATCTGGTGTTATCAGTTCAGTGTATCTTCAACTGAGGGATGGCATGTCTAGTCAGTATATTTCGATGTCGCTGCATTCCAAATTTGTTGGGCACAAATCGAGGTGGTTTTATGTTCATTAGGAAGAACCCTTCGCACCATGTGACCCCGCACTGGTGCCCATGGTACTGGAAACCTGGTCGGAGCCGCCATCTGAGGCTAGTTTGGATATGGTGAAGTTGCTGCTGGAGTTGCTTGATAGCCGTACTCTTGATTGCGTGGGGGTAGCGTGTAGTTTCATCGCCAGGCGATGTCAGCCTTGTAAAGATAGGGAGCATCCAGCTTTTGAGTATGCTGGTAAGGGTTATAGTACTCGGGAGGCTCCTGAAAGTATCGAGTCAGATGTTGCTGAAAAGCATTTGAATTACATCTTTGATCTTTTGAAGCGTTCTTCGCCGTGCCGTCCGAGGAAGGCCTTTTCTCTTCGTCGTCCTCCTCCACAGGTTTTGTTGTCTGCGAACTTATCTTGAGTTGTTTTGTTTTGGCGTTCGTCGTGCTTACATATGCTCTTGGTTGTGTAGGTCCATGGTGAAGATCGCGTCTCTTATTTCGCCGTGTTTCTAGTCCTAGGCTTGTTGCCAGAGTTTTGTATGCCCCAGGCTGGTGGTGATACTACGGAGCCTAGTGTTTCCGGTTATTTTGGTGAATCTCCATCTCTACCAACCTAGAGGTGTGGTACTTCTTTTGGGGATGGGGACGTCCCACTCGGCGCGTGCTCTGACATGAAGACCTCAGGGGTGGCGAGCTCTTCGAAGTCCCTAGGGTGTCCGGACTCTCTCCTCGGGAGGTGCCTTTCAGGTGATTATCTTTCTTGACGTGTTGATTTTGGACAATTTATGGTTTATGGTATAGTACCGCCTAATGGGGATGGGTCGTTGCGCAGCGTCGCGTCGGAGGCTTTTGACAAGGGTTTGGCTGGCGAGGGGCTGCCCAGGGCAGAGACGGTTATTGCCAATCCGAAGCCGCTGAGGTCGAAGCCCTGGACTACGGATCACCCGAGACTTGGCGGTGACTTGGATTCTTCGAGAGACCTAGGAATTCCTTCGGAAGATGATGGTGTGCCACTGACGTTTGGCTCTCATTCAAGGAAGAGGCGAAGGCGAGCTTCTGTTGTCATTGAAGATGACTTCGTGGAGCTGCCCCACTCGCGGGGGGGCTTCATCGATGGTGGGGGTTCTGACTACGATCAAGGCGTCCTGGATAGTGTTAAGGTTAGTCGTTGGCTTACTTTTCCTTTGATTATTCGCAGGCTTAACCACAATTTCACAGACATTGCTAAGGACGAGTCAGGAACGTAAGCTCCGGATCGTGTCTTTGGAGGAATCCCGTTCGCGGACGCGTGAACTGGAGAGGGCCCTTTTGGATAAGGAACGTGACAACTTGAGTTTGTGGCGACCAGCTATCAAAGGCGAAGAGAAGTTAGCTCTGATGTCCTGTTTGGTTCCCGGAGTTGTCGCCTTGTCCTTGTGCTTAAATTCTTGGACGTTTGTAGAACTAGATGGCGAAGTTGTTGCTGGGCGCAATCGGTTTTGGAACCTGATTGAATAGGTCAGGCCGGTTATGGCCTGCGTGGACAACGTTACCTTCGTCTCCGCTCCTCCATCGGATGAGGCTATTGCTGATGTTTTGTCGAGGGCACGAGGATTTTATGGGCGCTTCAAGTCGTTTGCGACATTGACGGCTCAGGAGATGCTCTCCCACAGGCTTGCGATGCTGCGGTCGCACTATCCGCGAGTTGATCTTCATATGGTGCGGAGTGGTTACACAGCAGGTACTTCGGAGTTGGATGTTGGTCGCTTGGAGGCGGAGGCGGACGTGGTTACTGGGGATCTGCTTGCTGACATGGAGTTTTTTGCTACGAGGTAGCCGTCGTTTGTATATAATACAAGGTTGGTGTGGACTTGTAAGTGAAATGTATCAAAGCTTTGTTTATCCGGGTGGTGAGCTTTTATTTCACTTGTATGTGCTTTCGTCCAGCTGAGTCGTGAGCCGCAGCGATGAATCGTTCGGCCTTGGGTCTCAAATGGTCCAGATCGTAGGGCTAGTGCCGCTGCACGTGTAGGATACATAAAGACTCCCAAGGAGGCACGCTACTGGCAAATGTCGATGAAATATGCGTCGCAGTCTACCTAGGGGGTACCCCACGGTAGTAGATTGCTAGGCGGAGGTGTGGCGACGGCGATCAAGCGTAACACAGAGAGCGTAGACACAGCGATTTAGACAGGTTCGGGCTGGCAGGTTACAAGATCTGTAGACGATCTGAGAGAGGTTATCTGGGGTTTTTGAGGGGGTCCCTGCTCTCCTTATATCGCTGGGGAGCAGGGTTACAATTTCCATATCCTAACAGATTACGATCGGTTCCCTATAGCGAGGGATCCGAGTCTATCTACTAGGATCTTCCTTGGTGAGCATGTCTTCTTAGGAGTCCTTAGCGAGCACGACGGGCTGGTCGCGTGCCGCAAGGCCTCGTGGGCTGGGCCGTCTCTTGGTCGGCAGACCCAAGAAGGTCCCTGGGGATATGCCGAGGTTATATCCCCAATAAGTCCCCGAGCACATTATATTCTTCTGGCGAGCCCGCGGCGTCATCCTGAGAGGCGTCCAGCTAGTCGCCGTCATGCGGGGTGGTCGTCGTACAATCCCGACCAGTGTGGCTGGTCGAGGTGCTGCTCGGAGAGGTTTCCGGACCAGGTCGGTCTGGTCGAGAACGTCGTAACTTGACGTGCGAGCTGGTCGCCTTGTAGGATGTTGCGGCTGCTTGCTGGAAGAATGTGACGTGCTGAAGAAGAAAAAATTTTTGAAAGGTCTTTCCTTGGTGAAGTGTACCCACTTAGGCTCTGTAAAAACCGCACATTAAAATAGCAGAGCTTTGTTTGTGAACAAGATCAATACATTCACCGCAAGGTGAAGTGTACCCACTTAGTCCCTGAGCATGGTAGCGGGTGAAGTATGCACGTGGTGCCATGCTTTATAAAGTAGTGCAAGAAGTAAATAAATATAGATTGGAGCACAAATTTGCAAAAACGACTACGAATACTCGTAGTCCCTGGGCCTGATGGAAGGAGCTCGAAGAGATTCTTGTATCAGGGTGTTGACACACAAAGCGTCAGGATCTGCGAACACCTCGGGCTTATACCCGAATTCGATATCTGGAGGCGTGCCAGTCGATTTGACCAGTTAATCGACAAGGATGATAACTAGAACAAGATTCAATCAAGACAACGGCGATGCGCCCGGATGCCAAGATTGGGACTTGATCAGGATAACTAGAGTAGAGCTGAACGAGACAACAGCGATGCGCCCGGATGTCAAAGCTCAGAGATACTCGCACGCGGAACTTACAAGGATTTGACAGAGATCAAGGTGATGCAACCTGTCGAAGCTTGAAGAACTCGTAGATAAACTATAACTAATGCAAAGAAGGGTAAATTGCAGTAAAAATAGAATAATAGTAAATTGATTTGATTGATATTGGATTCTCTCTTTTTACACGCAGCCCTTGGGCACATATTTATACTCCCGCATGGAGAGTTGTACAGAGACACGACCCGTACCTTTTCTAAAACAAACTCCTAACTTTACGGAAACTGACTCGCGCAGGAGTCGGATCTAAAATAACAATATTATTTTCCTAAACAAACACACCTATTTTAAAGGAAAACAAACGACTCATGCAAGAGTCAGACGCAAACTACTATAATAATACTGGTATAAAATCTCCAGTTTCCTTACATCTTGCTTCGATGAAAACTTTCCATCGGCAGACTGCTTCAATCCGCTATTTCCTTCTTTCAGCATCAATTATCCCTTGCTGACATCAACCGTTAAGTCACCCTATGCCCATTGGCACTCCCTGGCAACCTTCTATCGGCATCGACAATACTTCTCATCGGCAATCGGCATCAGCAACTTTACAGCTCAAGCGACTTGACTTCACCAATTAACCTTTATCGGCAAGAATCATCCAGCCTCCATCGGCAACAACTTATCTCTCCTGCAACGTTCTTTCTTATCGGCAAATTCAATTGATAACTTTCCGATGCCGATAGAAAACAGCCACAAGTCTTAATTCATTTGACACGTGTCGAAAAACGGTGTCAACACATGCCCCCCAGTTTCGGAGTGTATAATACTTTACGCACTGAAATTCTCTCTACTGTAGCCGTTACCTTCCAGATAACTACACAACTTCCTCGATCTCCGCACGCAGAACCATAATTTATTAATAAAATCCCTCGATTATAGCACAAACAATTGCAAATCTGACAATATCTCCTTGATTATTGCGCACATCCACCGCAGGCCTCTCCACATTCCTGCACAGTGTGAACCAAAATCCCAAAATACCCCTGAGTAAGCTTATAAAAGTTACCAGGATCCAATCTGTCTTTTTACCCTGAGTCCACTTTCACTTTCACATCTGCCTCCATCTTCAACCTCCAGCGGCGCCTCCGAAGAAGACCTGTTCGAGCTCGAGCGACAGTTCCTCCTTCAAGTCAAGCACAATCCGCAAGAACTCCTCAGCTCCAATGGCGATCCAAGTTGACATCCCTAAGGTAAATCCAATTTCCTCCTCATCCAATCTTCTGCTAGTTCCTTTGTCTGTATGAATCTCGTAATTTTTCCCCTTTTTCTTCCTTTGATCCTTCTTTTTCTTTTCTTTTCGAAACCTAGGAACTGTACAACAAAGTAGTGATTCCTCTCGAGCAGCCCAGCTTCACATGCCTAGGCCCAATGGGGAACCCTGATCCCAGTTACATGATCAACACGGAAACCAACCGGATCCCTTTTAGATCTAAATGCTTCGGTTTAGGATTATGGAAGGATGCTTTCCGGTCATGGCCCAAGCCCACCAAAGGGTGGAAGAACTGGTACCTTAGGGTCGTTAGAACACAACAAGTTTACTGGTCAGAGCGCAATCTGGATCAGTGCATCAGACTCTCCATTGCCGATATGGAGGAAAATGAGAACATGCTAATAGCGGCCTCCTACTTCTGGTCTCACACCATGAACGCCTTCCTATTCCGACATGAACCAGCCACCCCTACGCTTGCCGATGTGCACATGTTGACCGGCCTTGACGTCTCCTCTGCCGATACCTTCACTCTGTTCAATAGGAAATCCAAGTATAAGGTGAACACCCGGAATATCGGCGGTTGGACTGGCTACATCCAGGAGTATCAGAAGACTGGATCGGTAAACCAAAGGGAACACGCCATATTTCTGAATATGTGGCTGGAAAAATTCATCTTCTGCGGCAGGGCAGTCGGACCTACCACCATGCATGTCCCGGCAGCTGAACTCCTTGCCGATGGAACAAGACTTCCCCTAGGCAGATACCTTCTTGGATCGGTATACCGCCTTCTACACCAAGTATCCAAGAAGTTACTGCTAGGCGAGCCCATTGGCAACCTCGGGGGTCCCTGGTGGTTCATCAACATGTGGCTGAACGCACACATGTACAAAGCCCTTCAGTTCGACTTGTTCGCTCAACAATTCCCAAGGGATATATTGGAAGATCATAAATATAGGGATGATGAATCGGCAACTCACCCTCCACTCAACTTCGGAGAGGCCATCATAGTGTTGCCAGGGACTGATGCCGATGCAGAATAGTTTGGCCTGTTCTTCTAGAAATTCTACAATGGAATCCCTGCTTCAGAACGGCTCTGGTGGCCATATATTGATGAGAACAATCAATTTCCACTGCTGTTCAATCTTACCGATGGGAATGTGCCTCAAAATCAAATAATCATGAAGGCTAGTATCGTTCCCCGAGCCATCCCAGTCAATATTTTCGGAACCGGGAAGAACGCCCCTCCATCCTTCGAGTTTTACTACCCATCGGCTGCAGCAAGACAACTAGCATTTGGCCAACTACCTATCAAGCTTTGCTACTCCAAGGTGGTAAAACCAAGGCAGACCATCTCCAGTGCTATGGACTGGAACAAAATCGTCAATCTTCCTCCAAATGCCGGTATGTCAGATATTGACTTGTCCTCCTGGTCACCAACATCCTTCATCACAAATGAATACAAATTCTGGTGGCAAGAATGGAGATATCAACTATTTGCCAGGTCATCACACTACTATCGGAACATAATTGATGTCAATCACGTCATTCCGGAAGATGCAGTAAGTTTTTCATTCCGATGCATTTTTCATTACTTTACTCTTATCATCGGCATCTGACCCCTTTTGCTTGACAGGTTAACGATCCGATTCCCAAGATGAGCAGAAGTGGCAAGCCCTTCAACCTTCGAATGATGAGTCCTATATCACTCATCGGCAATAATGCCCCAACGCTAGCTGCCTTCACCCCTCAGAAGGTACCCAAATCGACGCCTGCAAAAACCAAGGCTACATCGGCTGCTGCTGCTGCCTTGACGCGGGTTTTTGCAGTAAACTCATCTTCACTCATACTGATCACATACTGTTTCATCGGCAACATTTTATCTTACGTGACTTGCATTATATTTTCAGGCAATGAGGTCATCGGCAGCTGCTCCAAGCACACAAGCATCTCCAAGCCCTGCTGCCGATGCCCCTAGGCTTCATCGAAATGGGCTAACTCCTCCACTGTTGCACCAAGGAAAAAAAGGCGCTTGAGATTGGCCACCCCCTCTTCGCCATCGACTCCAGTTGCATCACCAACTGCTGATGCGCCAACGGCAGAACCATCCTCGGCTCCTACTCCTGATCACCCACTGGACGACATCCCCGATCAGGAGGTAACACCACCCGCTGCAACAGCAGAGGCAACATCGGCATCGGCACCTTCACCAGCCGAAATCCCCGATGAGAGAACGGTGTCGCCACCACGGGAGCCAGCTACCACATCGGAAGCAACGCCAGCAACAATGCCACCAGCACCAACGACGTCAACTGCTCCCCCAACAGAAGCTCACTCATCGGCAACTGCTGCCGATGTCCAGGATGAGGCTGGACCATCCAACATGCCAAGTCCTAGGCAAGAAATTCGCTTCAAGATGGTATGTCGGTTACCTAAAAATTCATAGTATAATCTTATGATCGGCGCATTCTAACTTCTTTTTTAAGCCCAAGACTCCCCAGACAGCTTATTCTCCTTCGGCGTCAACCCCCAGGACGAGGATGAGCACCAAGAAGGCCCCGCTCGAGCAGACAGCCTGTTTTCCTTTAACGTTAACATTCCCGATGAGGATGAGGACGAGGAAAGTTCTGCTCCAGCTCTATCGGCAGAGATCAAATCCAAACTCGAAGCACTGCTTTCCTTGTTGCAACAAGATACATCCCAGCTCGTCCAGGATTCAACTGCAACAAGGACAACTTTCATGGATATCCAAGGCCACCTTCCTGCCGATGCTGAAGAGATCCTCCTCCAAATAGCCTTCCTTGAGAGCCGCCGACTTCAATACCAACGGGTCTCAAGCCGTATTGCCAACATGAATGCTCAATCCAAACTTACGGAAGAAATGCTTACGTTTAAGCAAATTGCCGATGAGAAGCACAAGAACATCGGCCAAGTGGAAGCTTCCGGCACTGATCTTGAACAGGAATTTATCCAATTATCGGCAAGAAAGGAAGAGCTGCAAGCTGAGCTAAGAAATGTTGAAGAAGCCTTGAATGCAGTCAGCCAGAAGAGAGCCCAACTTCCCGATGCCATCAAAGCTCTGCGACAAGAGAGGGACAACAATGCCCGACAAGCCATCGCTCTAAAAAGAAAGATCAAGTCGGTTGAAGGATCTGCCGATGAGGATGCTAGGGGGATGGAAGAGATAGAACAAATTCGTTGTTGTAACTTGTTAAATTCCATTACATCGGCAAATGTAATCAGTAAAACTTGATTTTGGTTCTGTAAATGCATTTACCTGATGCTTATATAATTTTTCCTTCATCGGCATTCAACTGAGCACTATGCATCTACCCAAATACTAGGGTAATATTTCTTCAAGTATTTACCGTTGATTGCCCTAGAAAATGCAACTCCTTCGAGAGTCTCCAAAATATAGGCATTGCTAGGAGCAGATTGTTTTATCCGATAAGGACCATCCCAATTAGGAGAACTCTTAGTCCCAATCGGTAAAATCAACATCCAAACCAAATCGCCATCGGCAAATTCTTTTACCTTTACTTTCTTGTCATACCATCTGGCAACCCTCTTCTTGTTCTCCTCAATGCTGATCAATGCCCTCAACCGATGACCTGCTAAATCCTCTAACTCATCTTTCATTAGAGTAGCATAATCATCGGTCGTCAATTGATCTTGAAAAGATAATCGTCTAGAGCCAGTTGTAATCTCCCAAGGCAGGACAATATCGTGTCCATAGACCAACTGATATGGCGAGACTTTGGTTGCACCATGACACGCCATCCGATATGACCATAAGGCTTCGTTTAACACCACATGCCACCTTCTAGGATTTTCTTCAATCTTACGTTTTATAAGCTTGATAACTCCCTTATTAGTCGCTTCAGCCTGACCATTAACCTGGGCATAATAAGGAGAAGAGTTTAACACCTTGAACCCCATACTAGTAGCAAATTCATCAAACTCTCCCGATGTGATCATGGTTCCTTGATCGGTAGTAATAGTTTGAGGAATACCGAACCGGTAAACAATGTGTTCTTTAACAAAATCCACCATGTTTGCCGATGTCACCTTCTTCAAAGGAATCGCTTCAACCCATTTAGTGAAGTAATCGGTAGCAACAAGTATAAACTTATGCCCCTTACTCGATGGCGGATAAATTTGGTCGATGAGATCAATAGCCCATCCTATGAACAGCCAAGGCTTGATTATAGGATTCATTGTCGATGCAGGTGCCCTCTATACGTTACTAAACTTCTAACAACCCTGGCATCCCTTAAAATAGTTGAATCAATCCTCAAGAATTGTCGGCCAAAAATATCCATTCCGCCTGATCATCCATTTCATCTTGAATGCCGATTGATGTGCTCCACACACTCCTTCATGGATTTCACCCAGCAACTCCTTTGATTCCTCCTTATTAAGGCATCTGAGCAAAACTCCATCAATCGTCCGATAATATAATTCATCGTCAAGGAGCACATACTTAGTGGCTTGGAACCTTAGACGTCTTTCAACTTTCTTAGACGGATCCCTTAAGTAATCGGCAATTTCACTTTTCCAGTCATCGGTAACCGTTACCGATGTCATGACTTCTTGAATCAGCTGATATCCTGAAGCATTCTGTGCTAACCGATTGGCCTCTTCATTATGCAATCTAGGAATATGCTCAAGGCAGTACTCTTTGAATTCTTTTAATAACTGCAGGCACCTTTCATGGGCTGCAATTAAAGCTTCACTTCGGCATTCATATGTCCCAATCAATTGGTTAATCACCAACATAGAATCACCGAATATTTCAACAGCATCGGCATGTACCTCTCTGAGTAATTCCAACCCCTTAAGTCAAGCCTGGTACTCAGCCTGATTGTTTGTTGAAGTAGCAACAATTGGCAACGAAATTTGATACTTCCGTCCTCGGGGTGAAATTAAGAGAATACCGATACCTGCTCCATCCTTGCACGTAGATCCATCAACGAATAAAGTCCAAGGAGCAATCTCTACAGAGTTTACCATATTGCAATGCTGCGTAACCAAATCGGCCATCACTTCGCCTTTAACTGCCTTAGCCGATTCATACCTTAGATCAAACTCTGAAAGTGCCAGAATCCATTTGCTGATTCTTCCTCTTAATATCGGCATTGACAACATGTACTTAACCACATCATCTTTGCAGATAACAGTGCATTTAGCCGTCAACAAATAATGCCTCAATTTTATGCAAGAGAAATATAAACATAAGCATAACCTCTCTACGGCCGAATACCTGGTTTCAGCATCCACCAATCTTCTGCTCAGATAGTATATCACACGTTCCTTTCCTTCAAATTCTTGAATTAAAGCCGATCCGATAACACTGTCATCGGCAGACAAATACAATCTAAAAGGCTTCCCGTGCTGAGGGGGAACTAAGACTGGAGGGTTTACCAGATATTTTTTGATATCCTCCAAGGCTAACTGTTGTTCTCCTTCCCATGTAAACTCTTGATCGGCTTTCAGTTTTAACAATGGGCTAAAAGATTTAATCTTACCCGATAAGTTAGATATAAATCTTCTAATGAAATTAATCTTATCGATCAAGGACTGCAGCTCAGTCTTGTTTGTAGGAGCAACCACTCTGTTAATTGCATCAATAGATTTCCTGCCGATCTCGATGCCTCTTTGATGCACCATGAAACCCAGAAATTGGCCTGCTGATACACCAAGCGCACACTTGTTAGGATTCATCTTCAGCCCGTGCTCCCTTGTGCATTCCAATATTTTTCGCAAATCGGCAAGATGCTTCCTAAAATCTCCAGACTTAACCACTACGTCATCAATATAGATTTCAACTATCGTGCCGATATACTTATAAAAGATGAAATTCATTGCTCTCTGATAAGTAGCACCGGCATTCTTCAAGCCAAAAGTCATGACCACCCACTCAAATAAACCGACATGACCTGGACATCTGAAAGCAATTTTGGATATGTCTTCTTCGGCCATGAATATTTGATTATATCCAGCATTGCCATCCATGAAGCTAATGATTTGATGTCCAGCAGCAGCATCAATCAGCAGATTGACAACAGGCATCGGATAGCCATCCATCGGCGAGGCCTTGTTGAGATTCCTGAAATCAATACAAACACGAAGTTTTCCATTCTTTTTATACACAGGAACCACATTAGAAATTAATTCGGCATACCGGCATTGCCGAATGAATCCAGCTTCGATTAACTTTGTAATCTCAGCCTTGATGTCGGGTAGAATAGTAGGATTGCATCGGCGCGCAGGTTGCCGATGTGGTTGGAAACCAGACTTGATGGGTAACCGATGTTCAACTATCGATCGGTCTATACCAGGCATCTCTGTATAATCCCAAGAAAAACAATCTTTATATTCCTTCAATAAATCAGTTAACTGCTGTTTACATTGGGAATCTAACTTAGCACTAATAAAAGTAGGCCTAGGTTTACTACCATCGCCGATGTCGATCTCGAGTAAATCATCGGGGGATGTGAAGCCCTATCCCAGTTTTCCATCATCAGCGAACCGATCCATTAAAACTCTTCCTCACGACCGACTGCTTGGATCGGTGTAATACGGTAATCGGCAACTTTGAGGAACTCTTTGTCCCAAGCTTCACCGGATATGCACCTGGTCTGCTCATAAGTTTCCAATTCTGCCGATGCAACAGTAGATGGGGCTTCACTTCGGACGACTTCAATTCTGTCCCCGATCCACTGCACAAGGCTTTGATGCATGGTGGAAGGAATACAGCAATTAGCGTGGATCCAATCTCTTCCTAGGAGCAAGTTATAGGTGCCTTTGCCACTGATTACGAAAAATGTTGTCGGTAAGGTTTTGCTGTCGATGGTCAATTCAACACATACGTCTCCCATGGCTGTCGACACGTTGCCTTCGAAATCCTTGAGCTTCATGTCCATCTTGACTAAGTCTTGGTCGCCTTTCCCAAGCTTTCTGAACACAGCATACGGCATTATGTTTATTGATGCCCCACCATCCACTAGCATCTTTGTCATAGGCTGTCCATCCACTTTGCCCTTAACGAACAGAGCCCTCAGGTGCTGCCTCTCATCATTGGTAGGCTTCTCAAAGACGGCTATCATTGGATCCAACACCAATTGTGCCATCTCAGCAGTCTCCTCATCATCGCTGACAGGTGCCATGAACTCCATCGGCAACATGACGACCATATTAATTTCTGCCGATGGATCCCTGTCCTTGCGCTTTCGCCTCCACTGCTTTTCCCTTGAGGGTTCTTCATTGTCATACAAGTCATTGCGGCGTTCGCGCTGAATCCTCCTTTTCTGAGTCTTCGTCAGACCCTTGGGGCACCACTTAGGAAGTTTAGTCTTCCAGATAGGCTGGTGCTGCTTTCCATTGCTTGCATCGGTACTTCTTTCGATGTTGGGATCTCTGGAGAATATTTCTTCATCAGGCACTATTGCATTGGCCATCTCCTCCAGCTCCTTCTGATCAACATGTCTGCCAAGCCTGTTATGGGCACTAAGCTTGCTCCCCAGTCGATCATGCACCGACCTCTTCTCTCTGAACGGCTTGGCGTACCTGGGCATCCGATCATCAAAACAAGGTTTCTTACCTGACTGATCGGCAGTGTAATACCCATTGCACTCGGGGCAATTATCGGCAGTAGGCAGCTTGATGCCTTCTTCCCAACAGTGAACGAAGAAGGGACACCTCCAGTGGTCCTTATGCCGAAGCCATTCCAGGTGCTCTTCTTCTTCTTGCTGATATCGCTCTTCACGTGATTGCCGATAATCTCGCCTTGGCTGCTTATGCGTGATTACAACACCAGGAGTCCTTCTGGCACTGCCACCTTCATCGGCAACCTTCTTGCCCTTTCTGTCATCGGCAAATCTCCTTTCATCGCGCTCAGTCACTTGATGGTTAGGATCTACCGATGTGTTCCTCCTGGCAGCTTCCGATGTCAGCACTTTGGTTTTTCCACTAGTTTCCACCATATTATTTGGAAACGGGTGCTGATCAATCTTCATCGGTTTTTGGACCTTAGAATTTTCAAACTTGATTCGTCCAGATTCAATCTCTGACTGCAACTGCTGCCTGAATACTTTGCAGTCATTGGTACTGTGCGAAGTTGCATTATGCCACTTGCAGTACCTGATCTTCTTGAGCTCTTTGGCCGATGGAATTACTTGATTAGGCGCCAACTTAATCCGCCCTTCTTGAAGTAATAAGTCGAACATCCTGTCGGCCTTGGTGATGCCAAAGGTGAACCTTTCGGTTTCTTTCTGGCCAAACGGACAAGACACAGGCTTCTTATCCTTCACCCACTCGGCTGCACCGATGTTTAGTTCTTCATCGGATCCAGAATCTTCCTGCCCGACGAAGGTCACCTTTTTATTCCAAGTCTTCCTGGGTTCAAAGGTTTTGATATCTTAATCGGCAATCCTTTGCACCAGATGACTTAGGCTTTCAAATTCTTGAGACGCGTACTTGTCCTTGATGTGCGGCAGTAATCCCTGGAAGGCCAAATCTGCCAGCTGCCGGTCATCAAGTACCAGGCTATAGCACTTGTTCTTCACGTCCCGCAGCCTCTAAACAAAGTTCTCTGCCGATTCGTCATTGCGTTGCCTCAGTTTGACCAGATCGGTAAGCTTCTTTTCATGTATGCCAGCGAAGAAGTATTTATGAAATTGTCTCTCTAGATCGGCCCATGTGATCACAGAGTTTGGAGGAAATGATATAAACCATGTGAATGCCGATCCAGACAATGATGAAGAAAACAATCTCACCCTGAGTTCCTCTCTGCTGGCAGCTTCCCCACACTGGATAATGAAGCGATTAATATACTCCATCGTTGATGTGTCATCTTGGCCGGAGAACTTGGTAAAATCGGGCACTTTATACCGATTTGGGAGAGGAATCAAGTCATATGCAGGAGGATACGGTGTCCGATAAGAATATGTGTTAACCTTGGGTTTAATGCCGAATTGTTCTTTCATAACTTCGGCGATCTTATCGGTCCAATATGCGTCCTGCTCCTGCCGACTCATTGGCTGGTTGTTGACTGGTGGAGCCGGCTGATGTGCCTCTTGAAGATGATGTGGAGTAGTTATGGGCGTAGCACCAGTCATTTGAACACTATGCATCGGTTGATTTACCGATAGATAGTTTTGCACACTTAGCAGATTAGGTTGAGTCATCGTATTCATCGGTTGCTGTACCGATGGTCCGCTCTGAGTGTTTGTCGGGCCTCCATAATGATACATTGACACACCAGGCTGTTGAGCTGGCGGTTGGTTGGCCCATCCAGGATTATAAATCATCGGCATGTGACTTACCGATGACTGATAGCTAACTGGAGCGTGTGGCCCTTGTATTCTGGAGCAATCAATCATCAGATTACCTTGGGGAACTAGCACTCCGGCTTGAGGACTTGCCACCAGAGGTTGGCTGCCAGCTGCTATATGTCGCCGATGATGGCATCAGAGGTATTTTAGGAATTACTTGAAAACCTTCTGATGGCACTTGTACAGTTGGAGAGGGCGCAGAGTAATGCATCATAGGGGCCACCAGCTTTGATTGCGTTGCCGATGTCGTAGAGCCCTTCCAAGCTAAGCTATCTCCCTACACCAGATTAGAACCAGCAGACAGATTTGGAGGCATACCGTATCCCCACCAGTTAGTGGGAGCTGATTGACTCTGGATAGCAGGTCCTGAAATTGCCGATTCCACTGGATCTGTATGGAGCTTGGTGACGCTGTCAGGGCTCGGCCTTGGCGGTGTAACCACATCGGCAGACAGCTCCACAAGAGTAGAAGACGTCATCGGGGCTGCCGATGGATTTATAGATGCCGATCCAGGTTGATGATACGCTGGACCAACATATTGAGCTGCATGTCCTTCTTTGAATGATTGCATGACAACATTGTAGACAGTATTGGACAGCACACTGGAGTGGCTAATTAACGCTTGACTTAGAGCAGAATTAACCATCTCTTGTAACTTACCAGGATTGGCGTCATACGTGACCTGCCGTGGCAACGACGGATCTTGCTTCTGGATTGCTTCGCCGCTCCTGCTTAGGCTGAAGGATTTCAGATACAATTGCTTGTACTCCTCCATAGCCCGCTCCATGGCCAGCTTCTGATCATCTTTTAGATCGGCCTCGGAGACTTCAATGACGTTCCTCTAGTTAACGTCAGCGTTATCACCCATGATAGATGTATAATTTGTATAATCGAGTCCCACCGAGTGTGCCAAAAGAGGTGTTGACATAAAAAGCGTCAGGATCTGCGAACACCTCGGGCTTATACCCGAAATTTGATATTCGAAGGCGTGCCAGTCGATTTGACCAGTTAATCGACAAGGATGATAACTAGAACAAGATTCCATCAAGACAACGATGATGCGCCCAGATGCCAAGATTGGGACTTGATCAGGATAACTAGAGCAGAGCTGAACGAGACAACAGCGATGCGCCCGGATGTCAAAACTCAGAGATACTCCCATGCGGAACTTACAAGGATTTGACGGAGATCAAGGTGATGCAGCCCGTCGAAGCTTGAAGAACTCGTACATAAACTATAACTAATGCAAAGAAGGGTAAATTGCAGTAAAAATAGAATAAGAGTAAATTGATTTGATTGATATTGGATTCTCTCTTTTTACACGGAGCCCTTGGGCACATATTTATACTCCCACATGGAGAGTTGTACAGAGACACGACCCGTACCTTTCCTAAAACAAACTCCTAACTTTAAGGAAACTGACTCGCACAGGAGTCGGATCTAAAATAACAATATTATTTTCCTAAACAAACACACCTATTTTACAGGAAAACAAACGACTCATGCAAGAGTCAGACGCAAACTACTATAATAATACTGGTATAAAATCTCCAGTTTCCTTACATCTTGCTTCGATGAAAACTTTCCATCGGCAGACTGCTTCAATCCGCTATTTCCTTCTTTCAGCATCAATTATCCCTTGCTGACATCAACCATTAAGTCACCCTATGCCCATCGGCACTCCCTGGCAACCTTCTATCGGCATCGACAATACTTCTCATCGGCAATCGGCATCAGCAACTTTACAGCTCAAGTGACTTGACTTCACCATTTAACCCTTATCGGCAAGAATCATCCAGCCTCCATCGGCAACATCTTATCTCTCCTGCAATGTTCTTTCTTATTGGCAAATTCAATTGATAACTTTCCGATGCCGATAGAAAATAACCACAAGTCTTAATTCATTTGACACGTGCCGAAAAACGGTGTCAACACAGGGTGTTTTGGTTTTTATTCGCAGTCCCCGGGCGTCAGTCCCCGGGTGTTGTCCTTCCATGCGTTGTTCTCTGGTGCCCTGGTCGCAGTCCCCGAGCCTTGCTCGATGTGGAACTAGACGAAGTCCCCGAGCTTGGTCGGAGACGCGATCAGCATTTAAGTCGTTGGTTCTATGGACAAAGTCCCCGAGTTTTTGTGCGGCGACTTATTGTCCTTGTCGGCCGGGTTGCTATAGGCGCCCTGCTGTTGCTGCGTAAAAAATGAGATAGACACGCTGAAGACTCCATACTGATTTTGGTAATTGATGAAGCCTAAGTACTAACCTAGCTCTAAGTGTTTGAGTAGGTCTACTACACTCATTGAAGATGATGACAAGCGATAGAGCAAGCAAAGGTGGTGGAAACCTAAAACTCACACTTGGAGAAGAAGGCAAGTGGAATGACCCTAAGCTAAACAAGGCAAAGGTATATGCTAGGGATTTTCTTATGGTGATCAAGACACCAAGTGGGTGTGATCACATTTAGGTTAGACAACCGTACTATTAAGAGGGGAAATGCAAAAGTCATTGCGGTTTGTCGAGTGCCACTAGGTGTTATCTATATTGCATGTGCATCTAGGACTTAGTGATATACACCATGCTCAAAGTCAAGTAAAACTTGCCAAGAAGTGTTCACTAAAGAGGTATCTTAGTGCTTGGCAACTCAGAGCAAAGGTGGAAGAAGCAGAGACGTAGAGAGGGCGTCAGACACTGAAGAAAAGGGCGTTGGACGCTGTCCGACGCAACGGACGATGGCGTCGGACGCTGGGACTGTGAACTCCGAGCGTCTGTCGGCCACAGAGAAGTTCCAGAAGAAAATTCAAAGTGCGTCGGACGCTGAGGCGCAGCGTCCGTCACAAATTGAGTGGAGCATCCGTCGGGCTTCCAGAGAGCTCTGCAAGCGAGCAGATTGAAGACAGGCGCCGGACGCTGGAGGTCAGAGCGTCGGACGCTGGCGATGAAACGTCCGTCGCCCGTGAAGCAGTTCAACGGCTAGTTCTGATAGAGCGTCGGACGCTGGCGACGGAGCGTCCAACGGCCGTGAAGTAGCCCAATGGCTAGTTCTGACAGTGCGTCGGACTCTAGCGACGGAGCGTCCGTCGCCCCCGTGTCGAGCGTCCGTCACCAACTTAACAGGGTAACGGCTAGAAAACCTTGAGGGGTCTGTAAATATGTGTTGGCCGGCTTGGGGAGTGTCTCTCTCGCCCATTTGAACATCTCGAGACTCCTTTGAGCTGAGCAAACTCCCTCCCACTCATCTCCATGCTTGGTTAGTGAATTTCCAAAAGAGATTGAGTGATCCAAGTGCATTTCGCATATAGCTTGCATCTAGTGGCACTTGGGAGGCGTTCTCGCTGCGGATTTCTTGTTGCTCTTGGTGATTGCCATCACCTAGACGGTTTGGAGCAGCGGAGGTAGATCGAGAAGCTTGGTGATTGTGCTTCGTCGACTACAAGTTGATTGTGAGGGGTTCTTGTGCCTTCCTCGCGGGAGATCGCAAAGGTAACTCTAGTAAATTGCTCGTGTCTTAGAGTGCTCTCATCTTGTGTTGGTTGTGCGGCACCCGGTGACGGGTTTGGCGTGTGATGCCAATTAGCGCATGAACCTCCAAGTGAGTAAGCCGACACAACGAGGACGTAGCTAGTTGGCAAACTAGTGAACCTCGGGTGAAAAATCAAGTGTCAATCTCTTGCTCATCATTGTGATTGATTGGATTGATTGGAGAACGCTTGATTGGCTCATTACCTCGACACAGTGGTATTATCACTCACCCTATCTTTGCATTACCTTATTCATTCTTATCTTAGTAAATTAGGTTGTGCCTAGAGGGCTACTAGACCTGAGTAGGATTTGAGTGATTCTAGTTATATTAGGATAGCTATTGTGGTTAGAAGGCTTCGCATCCCTTAGTTTGCTAGTGCAAGACGAGCTTCGCCATTTTGTAGTCTAACAAGTTGTTGAGTTTGTTTTAAGTTTTCAATTTAGGCTATTCACCCCCCCCTCTAGCCTTGGGTTAGGACCTTTCACACGCGTCCAATCCTTGGGATTGTAGCACTGTTCAAAAGGAATGATTAGCCACAAAGCATAAGGTGAAAGGTAAAAAGGGTTAAACGGGCCATAATTTTGTGTCTGGTTCTATCGACCCGTTTGTGCGACGCAAAAGGTGGTTGGCGTGGCGGTTCCGTATTCGATCGTTGCGGTTTCCCAAAAACCCTGGAAGTTGAAGCGCCGCGCCGATTGTATAAAGGATGAAATCCGCGACGGAAAGGGGGACGGTCGCATCTTTTGGTCTTTTATCCGAAGGTGTGTAGGATTCGAAGAGGCGCGACTCCCTTGCCTAGGTTGTTCGATCAGGGCGGAGATTTGTCTATATATCCCCGTGAAGCTTCGGGTAAGTATCAATTCCTATTGCGTTGATTTCCTTTGCATTGCCTAGTTGCAATCTCTTGAGAGGGTTTCGTCGACGCTAGGGTTTGATTGGTGGAGATGGAGGGTGGTGGTGCGCGCCTTACAGTGGGTCCCTCCGCCTTGCTGGCTTTGCCGGAGGACTTGGTCTTCCAAATTCTTCTTCTTGTGATCGGCGACGGCGACAATGTGCGTGAGTATGCACACTCTATCGTCTCTTTTGCCGCTTTTGCGATGATGCTTCGACGATTCGGCTCGTGTCTCTTCGGCGCGTTCAGGACTATTGTCGGCCCTACTTCCCCTTCTTGGAGTCGGCCTTCGTGCAGCGTTTTCTTGATGTTGACCATCGTGAGGCTTTGTTCTTCCGTGGCCTGGAGCGGTTGATGGTGTTCGGGCGAGATCCTGTCGGGCGGGATCTTATCGGTAGGGCGGTTGTCGCTGAAGATGATGTTGCTATGTACTTCAGGGCCATGATGCTGTTTTATGCCAATTCGGCGAATCTGAAGGTGCATGCTATCCTTGGTTCTATTGGTGGAGGTGCCCTGCAAGATGGTCGTTTTTGCGACCGTTTCTTGTGTCATCTTCGAGACAATCTCGTGATGATATGCACAGGATCAGGCGGTCTCTGGGTATTCGTGCGCCAGAGGATGTTCCGGATTTAGTCGTGGTTGTCGCACCTCATCAGTGTTCCTAGAGCGAGTGTCGTCGCTAGGGTGATAATACGCCTTGGATCATCATGTACTGTAGCTTGGAATGTCAGATTCGACATGAGTTTGATCTCTGGACTAGGAACATTTGTGAGGTGGTCGCTTATCGCGTCAGTAGGATGAAGTTGTAATTGCTGGAATAATTTTTCTGTAGACGTTGTCTCTCCGATGTCGATTTTTGTTGCCATGCTCTGGTTTGCTGCAAGACAGTGGTGATTTGTATCTCGGATACGAGTGGTTGTACGTGTAAGTGAAAACTACAAAGCTGTAATATATCCGAGCGGTGAACTTTTGTTTCACTTGTATGTCCTGTCGTGCCCGCTAGTCGTGAGCCGTTGCGATGAGTCGTTCTGCGTTGGGTCTCAAATGCTCTAGATCGTAGGTCTAGCACCACTTCACGCGTAGGATACATAAGGACTCCCAAGGGGGTACGCTGCTGGCAACCCGCGGCGCAGAGGGCGAACAGCTCATGCACGCTTTGGATGATACCAGTGTCAGGTCCTTTTTTGAGAGGACTAATCGTGGCATGACTATGGCCTGTGGCGATCGTTCCTGTAGACGCTGGGCGAATAGCCATGCTGCTTGTAGAGTCATCGACCGTACCATGGTCGTATACAGATTCTGGTCGCATAGCCTCATGGCTCCTGACCTAAATGTCACCGCTCGATTTATGAGGAAGTATCACTTAGGAGGTCTGTCAACGTGGTCGTAGTGCTTAGGGTAGCTACTTCTATTCACTATGACCCATTGATAGACCACTTCGGGAGATTTCTGGTTATGGCCAGGCTGTTTGGAGAAACGTCGTGTTGCGTTTTGGAGAGGTTGTCGAACACTATGGGAGTGTTTTGGAGAGGTCGTCGATCGTTAGTAGTCGTACTGTCGTGGTCGTTGTGTGTTATCGGCGTTGTTGCGGTGAGGGTAGTTGTAAGTTTCTTTGGAGTGGTTAGTCTATGCCATGAGCGCGTCGCAAAGGTCTTTGTGCCCAGTGGGCGCTTTGTGGAGATTGTCGTACGCCGTGAGCATTTCATAACAGGTTTGATTAGATGAAATACAATGGAGATAAAGCACCTTTATTCATTGTTTGGAGGTAGAACAGTACAAACTTTATTGAATTAGGATTATATTAGGACGTCTTGCATTGCCCAGAGCTATCGACCTCTATGCTCGTTCGCCGCCGGAGTTGGGAGTGATCGTTGCTTCTTCTGCTTCCTTCTGCTTTTTCGTAGGCGGGCTATCGCTGCCCTCTGGGCTATACGTGTCTGGGTGACAATGCTTTTCGACGACGTTTATTGTTTGTTGTTTGCACTCGTATGCGATCTTGAGGTTGGTTCGGAGGCTGAGGATGCCTTGCTGCGTCAGGATCTTGAGCACAATGTAGGTGTAGTGTGGAACCGCCATGAGCTTGGCAAGTGCTGGTCGGCCCAGTATCGCGTGGTAGGCTGTTTCAAAGTCGGCGACGATGAAAGTGATGTGTTCCACCCTGAAGTGGTCTTGATTGTCGAACTGCACAGGGAGGGTGATCCGGCCTACCGGTGTAGACGCCTTGTTGGGGATGATCCCCCAGAAGGAGAAGTTCGCAGGCATGAGGTCCTTCTTGGAGTACTTGAATTGGCGGAAGGCATCGGCGAATATGATGTTGAGGGCACTGCCTCCGTCGACCAGTACTTTCCTGAAGCGGCATGTGGCGATGGTCGGATCAACGATGAGCGGGAAGCGACCAGGGTACCTGAAGTCTGTCCACTCGTCTTCTCCGGAGAAGCTGATGGGCTGTTCTTACTAGTCTAGGTGGTGTGTGTCGTCCGTGCCTTCGCCTGTTGCTGCTACCGAGTAGACATCCTTGCGTACCTGGCGATGTTTCCTTTCTGCTTCAACGACCACAACGCCTCCAAAGATGGAGTACGTTGTTGATGTTGGGCGGAACTCCGGTGCTGGTGATTCTTGATCTCTGCCCTTGTCGGGATCGTCCTTCTTTGCCCTCTTGTCTCCTCTTCCTTTCACCGCCTGCTCGAGGAGGTCGCATTTACGCATGGAGTGCTTGGCGTTCTTGTGTATGGGGCATGGGCCGCTGAGGATCTTGTCGTAGCTTTCGTCGTAGTTCTTTCTTGGTCTGGCGTTTGTATTAGCGACGTAACGATCGTCTCATCTGTAATCGTGCTTCTGCGGGTAGCGCTCGGAGTTGCTCGATCTGTAGTCCCGGTAATCACCAGGTCTTCCATCGTTGCAATAGTCTAGTCGGCGATCCCTGTCCCTTCCGCGCTCCGGGGAGCGGGAGTATTGTCGTCTGGTCTCCCTGCTTCGGGTGGCGTCGTCTTGGTTGGCGTAAGAATTCATGATTGTCATGAGCCCTTCTATGGTCGTTGGTATCTTTTGTGCTAGCTTGTTTCTGAGTTCATCGGCGCGTAAACCATTGGAGAAGATGGAGATGGCCTCTGGGTCGGAGATATCCGTGATGCTTAATCGCTTATCGGAGAAACGCCTGATGTATTCGCGGAGACACTCGTTGCTCCTTTGGCCGACGTTTTCCAGGTCGTAACGCGTTCCCGGCTGGACACACGTGGCTTTGTATGTTTTGATGAAGATTTCTTTGAGTTGTTCCCAGCTCTCGACCGTACCTTCGGGGATCTTCTGGAGCCAATTGTTAGTCGTTGTCGACAGCATCACGGGGAGGTAGTTTTCCATCACATCTTGGTTTCCTCCCGAAGCATATATGGCGATCTCGTAGGTGGAGGCCCATTGCTCTGGGTTTATCTTGCCATCATATTTGTCCACCGATGTTACCCTGAAATTTGTTGGCCACCGGACGGCGCGCAGGCAAGGGGAAAGAGGTCGCAAATTTCCAACGAGTGGTGGTGTTAGGTCGCGTCATGGATTACCGTCACGCCACGGGGATCTGCCTCGGTACTCCCTAGGAGGGCTTCGTCGTGCCGGCTCTGGTGTTCGTCTGCGTTGCGGGTAGCCGCGTTCCTCCCCATCGCATAGCAGAGATCTTCGCCTGTACTCCCTCGGAGGGCTACGGTGTGCCTGCTCCGGTGTTCGCTCACGCCGAGTGTCGTCGTGCGCTTCACCGTAACGTGGCGGGGATCTTTGCCTGTACTCCCATAGGGGGCCTCTGGGGTGGTTTCGGTTGTGAGATTGATCAGAACATTCAGACGGGTGGGCCGCCTTATTCACCTAGACCACTGCTGCTTTGAGGTGAGCTCCTATTTTCTCTGTCTCGGGCGTAGGGAGGAGTTTGGACAGCTCGCATGTTGTCGCGGCGAGGTTGGCGCTCGGAGTTGGATATATCTGAACGTCGCCTATCCGGTTGAAGTCATTCTGGAGATTACGTCGTGGCATGCGACCACCATTGCGCTGCTCACGTGCAAGTCGTTCGCGTTCATGGTGCTCCTCGTCTTGTTTCTCTTGCTCGACGCGCTCCCGTTCGCGCCATCGTGTGCGCTCATTGTAGCGCTGTTCCCTCGCGATGCGATCGGCCTCCATTTCGTTATTGCGTGGGACGTTGTCGGCGGAGACTTGAAAAACTATCCCCCGAAACCTTGGGGGAACTTTGGGATGTCGTTGGTCGATCCGGATGAACCGATTGTTTCGGGCCTCGTGGAGGCGACCGAGGCTGAGGAGACCGTTCCATCGAGAGATATTGCCTGGTCGGAGTCGTCGGAGACTAGGGAGATGACGACAGTGTTCACGATGGGTGCTGGGGGAATCTGGTCGGAGATCAGTCGATGCGTTTGGCGCTGGAAGACGGGTGCCAGGTGCCAGAAGGACAATCGATTCCGGGAATGTGACCGCTTAACGAGCCATGAAGTCGATGCACACACACCCTACCTAGCGCGCCAACTGTCGACGAAATATGTGTCACAGTCTACCTAGGGGGTACCCCATGGTAGTAGATTGTTAGGCGGAGGTGTGGCGACGGCGATCAAGCGTAACACAGAGAGCGTAGACACGGCGATTTAGACAGGTTCGGGCCGGCAAACTGCCATAATACCCTACGTCCTGTGTTCTGGTGTCTAGATTGATCTCGTATATCAGGTTACAAGATCTGTAGATGATCTGAGAGAGGTTATCTGGGGTTTTTGAGGGGGGGTCCCTGCTCGCCTTATATAGCTGGGGAGCAGGGTTACAATTTCCATATCCTAACAGATTATGATCGGTTCCCTATGGCGAGGGTTCCGAGTCTATCTACTAGGATCTTCCTTGGTCAGCAACTCTTCTTAGGAGTCCTTAGCGAGCACGACGGGCAGGTCGCGTGCCGCAAGGCCTCTTGGGCTGGGCCGTCTCCTGGTCGGTAGACCCAAGAAGGTCCCTAGGGATATGCCGAGGTTATATCCCCAACAAACTGTCGACGAAATATGTGTCGCGGTCTACCTAGGGGGTACCCCACGTTAGTAGATTGTTAGGCAGAGGTGTGGTGACGGCGATCAAGCATAACACAGAGAGCGTAGACACGGCGATTTAGACAGGTTCGGGCCGGCAAACCGCCGTAATACCCTACGTCCTGTGTTCTGGTGGCTAGATTGATCTCGTATATCAGGTTACAAGATCTGTAGATGATGTGAGAGATGTTATCTGGGGTTTTTGAGGGGGGTCCCTGCTCGCCTTATATAGCCGGGGAGCAGGGTTACAATTTCCATATCCTAACAGATTACGATCGGTTCCCTATGGCGAGGGATCCGAGTCTATCTACTAGGATCTTCCTTGGTGAGCAAGTCTTCTTAGGAGTCCTTAGCGAGCATGACGGGTTGGTCGCGTGCCGCAAGGCCTCGTGGGTTGGGTCATCTCCTGGTCGGTAGACCCAGGAAGGTCCCTAGGGATATGCCGAGGTTATATCCCCAACAAGTCCCCGAGCACATTATATTCTTCTGGCGAGTCCGCGGCCTCATCCTGAGAGGCGTCCAGCTGGTCGCCGTCATGCGGGTGGTCGTTGTAGAGTCCCGACCAGTGTGGTTGGTCGAGGTGCTGCTCGGAGTGGTCTCCCGACTAGGTCGATCTGGTCGAGAACGTCGTAACTTGGCGTGCGAGCTGGTCGCCTTGCCAGATGTCGCGGCTGCATGCTGGGAGAATGTGACGTGCTGAAGAAGAAAAAACTTTTGAAAGGTCTTTCCCTGGTGAAGTGTACCCAAAACTTTTGAAAGGTCTTTCCATGGTGAAGTGTACCCACTTAGGCTCTGCAAAAATCACACATTAAAACAGCAGAGCTTTGTTTGTGAACAAGATCAGTACATTCTCTGCAAGGTGAAGTGTACCCACTTAGTCCCCGAGCATGATAGTGGGTGAAGTATGCACGTGGTGCCATGCTTTATAAAGTAGTGCGAGAAGTATATAAATAGAAATTGGAGCATAAATTTGCAAAAACGACTGCAAGTACCCGTAGCCCCTGAGCCTGATGTGAGTAGCGAGTAGCTTCTTGCATCAGGATCAAGTATGTAAAAATGAAGGATTGAAATACTAGTTTAATCCCCTAGCCTGATGGAAGGAGCTCAGAGAGATTCTTGTGTCGGGGTCATTTGGTTTTTATTCGCAGTCCCCGGGTGTTGTTCTCTGGTGCCCGGGTCATAGTTCCCAAGCCTTGCTTGATGTGGAACTGGACGAAGTTTGTGCAACTGGTCGGGAATGCAACTGACACTGAGGGTGGTAGTCGATGTTGACGGAGTCCCTGACCCTGTTTGTGCGTGTGGCCCCGTCGACCGTGTCGGCCAGGTTACTGTAGTTATATCCTCTTCCTGAAAAATAACAAAGATGCGCGTCCAGTCCCCGGGACTGTAGCCTTGGTGAAATTGCAAGGAAAGATTATTAGCCGTAAATCATGTAATTGACTGTAGGCGAATGTTTATAGAAGGGGAGGTAAATGGGCCAAAACAACCAGTGAGGGCAGCGGCCCAATTCACAGCGCAGAAAGTGGGTGTGGTGGTTTTCTTGTTTGGTCTGCGCGATTTCCCAAAAACCCTGGAATGGGAAGCATTGCGCCCTAAGGCATAAGAGGGAACGGCGGCGGCGGCGGTTTCCACATCTTTGGCTCCCGTTGAGGCGTTATTCCTCGATCCACTTTTCTCGCACTCTGAGACCTATTGCAATCTTAGTTCGTCGTCGTCTTACCCTGTCGATGGCTCCTCAGAAGAGGCCGGGTACTCACGCGTCGGTGAAGAAGGGGGAAAAGCTTCGAAGATGGTCGATGTGCTTTCGGATTGGGCCGAGCATTGGACCAAATGTACTTTGGAGGAGGAGGATATTCAGCTTCTTGTTACCGCTGGTATTCTTCAGGATAAGTCTCTTGTGGATTGGAGGGCGGTGACTGATGAGGAGTTCCCGACTCCTAACACTGGTGAGCTTGTCGTCTTTGAGTCCTTCTTTTGGCATGGATTTGGGGTTCCGGTTCATCCTTTTCTTCACGATCTCTTGGAGTATTACAAGATTGCTTTATGCAACCTCCATCCCAACTCAGTATTGCACGTCTCTGTTTTTGTGCATTTATGTGAGGCGTATCTGGGGATCGAGCCGCATTTCGAGCTGTTTCGTTATTTCTTCCGGCTCAAGCAGAATGGGACCGCCACAACGCGGATTGTTGGCTCTATATATCTTCAGCTTCGGGAGGGTATGGCGGATGTGTACATTGCTACTCCATTGCTTTCGAAGGTTCCGGAGTATAAGTCTCGCTGGTTCTATGTCCCACAGGAGGATCCATGTGCGCGTGGCGATCCGGCAGATATCCCAGTGTCGCAGCCTAGCTGGTCGGCGACTCCTTCGAAGGCGGCGATGGACCAGGTGAAGGATCTACTAATGTTGATGGACCGGTCATTGGTTGATGGTTTTTCGGTTGGTTGGAATTTTGTGATGAGATGCTGCCAGCCTTGTAAGAACAGGGTTCACCCTGCCTTTCTTTACACTGGTCGTAGTGACCCTACCTGCAAAGTGCCCCAAAGGTTGGAGTAAGAAGAAGGATTTGATCGTGTTTCTGTATGTTTTGATCTTTCCTTGCCCTATCTGAAGAGATCACGAGATGCGTTTCTTGCTGGGTTGCCTCCGCCGTCGGTGAGTTTTGATTTTGCCTTTGTAGCGGCCGTCTAACTTTTGGGCTTTTTGGTGGTTTTACTCAAATCTTTTGGTCAGGATCGTACGGTCTTTGTTTCCCAAGTTCCGTCGGCGGAGTGGCCCCTCGGTGTGGATCAGTCAAGGACTGTCGAGGATATACTTGGTGGAGGTGGTCGCGAGTCTTTTGACGAGGGTGTGGCGCATAGGCCCTTGGATAAGAAACGCCGAGTACATGGCGATCGCATCGGAAAACGCCCGGCTGATGTGCCCTGCAAAAAGATGAAACCGTTAGTGAACACTGGGGGCGAGTTTGTTATCAACGAGGGCGCTGCCCATCTGAACTTCTCTATGTCTGATTCGTCTGACGAGGGATCGGGTGGGGGTGATGTGCCGACCACGATCTTGGACGGAGAGGGGTGTTCGTGCTCGGGTCCCAAGGTGGCTGCCGGTGATTTCCTTGGAGTGGAGCATCCTGCTGCGTCGTCGGAGCGTCCGCCTACGGGTGCTTCATCAGGCTTCGCGGAGGGGGTTCCGGGTCAGCGATTCGTAAGGGGTCGTCAGAAATCTTATCTGTGAGTACTTCATTTTTGTCGGAGTCTTGGTTGCTTTTGTCAATTCTCTTATAATGTTGCTTTTCATAGAGTGCCAAATTCCGAGGATCTAGTGGAGTCTTGTGACAATGGGTCGGATGTTGCTGGGGGAGCGTGTGGCGGCTCAGGGGGAGGTCGTGCCGCTGCATCAACTGATCCCCCATCTTGTGAGGAGAATCATGCTTCGAGTGAGGGGGTTGTGTTTGGTGTGTTGAGAATATGCCCTAGAGGTAATCATAGAGATGATTGTATTTCCTTGTATCCATGACATGTTATGAGTTCAATGAATATCCATTAAAGACAACTTGTATCGATAAACAATTATGTGAATTGTTTGTGAAACTCTTTTACTTGTATGGTTATTCTAAAGTTGTCCCTGATCGGAGTTCGTGCTAGAATGTGCATGAATATTAGATCAGCACATTATTAGTTGATGACTATGTTTCACAAGTCATGGACATGAGATGTCAAACTAATAATGTGGGCACATGTAGGACATGGTGCTGGACATACCCGACATGAGACTGTCTCTATACACATCATGTACGTTATGTCCTTAGACCTGAGATTGTCGTATGTACTCAAGATGTGAAACTACCTACTTAGAGACTACCAAACGCTACTCCGTAACTGGGTAGTTATAAAGGTGGCTTTCAGGTTTGTCGGGAAACATGTTGTGAGACATAGTCAATCAAGATGGAATTTGCCACACTTCATATGAGAGAGATATCACTGGACTACTCAAATGATTAGATCATGAAATGCATGGTCGTGCTTGGGTTAAGTGTTAACCCACGAGTTGTACCAAATATCGTGAGGCAAAGGAATAACAAGTATATTGTATTGTGGTGGTTCGTCTGATATGATCATAGTGTGTGCATAGGAGTTGACACGCCTTGCTAGAGACCGCTATCAACTATTGGTCGAGTAAAAGTACTTGGGTCATGTCTATGTGTGCGTGAGCCCATAGGGTCGCACGCTTAAGGGGCTGGAAGCGTAATTCGGGTTGGACCCGAATTAGACTAGGTTTAGGGTTGCTAATTGGCCTCCAACATGGGAGCTCATTAGTACACCTATATAAGCAAGGGGAGACGCGAGGCGAGTTGATTTCACGTCCTTTGGCAACCGCCATCGCCCTCCCCACGCTCGCGCCTAGTACTCCTCGCGGACCTAGCAGTCCAGAGGCGTGACGCTTCTTCCCTGCACGTGTGGGATTCCTCGGAGGTGCTGCATCTGGAGCACAAGGATGAACCACGAGTAAGAGATGTTGAGACGGACGACCTCACAACTACACGGCACTTCTGCGACGCGCACGACTACATCAAGTTGCTTCCGCTGCACCTGCGCGTCTAATGGTAACTCTGTGATCTATAACTAGCACTAGTTCCTGGTTTATGGGGTAGAAAAATTTTGTTTTCTGGCTAGCGTAGCAACCTCATAATCCTACATGGTGATGGTTCCGATGGCTCCGGGGCTCAAGATGTAGAGCCAGCTTGTGGTTTTATGCCGAAGTCGTCATCATTTTTGGCGCCGGATCCAAGGCCGGAGATGAGGAAGAGGTCGACGATGGTGCATGAGGAGCCGGAGGTAGTGGAGGAGATTCCTCGTGCCGAAAATGAGCCGAAGGTGACGCCATTTCATACTTTTCGTCGTGATGGTGATGACTTTGTTGTTGTCGAGGATGACGAGGTTGAGGAGGAAGCGGCTGCCCTCCTTAGCGATGCTAGCGATCTGCTTGGACGATTCAAGGTAGCTTCAGACTCTTGGCTTAGTTGTGCGTTGTCTCTGTGCTTCTTCTATATAGCTTGTTGTTGTGTCGTCGCAGGGGTTGTTTGAGTCCTGGAGGGAGCGTAAGATGATGGCCGACGTGCTTGCGAAGCTGTCCTCTAAGAATGAGTGTCTTCGTGGTGACGTTGCTCGTGTCGAGGGTCAGTTTGCGGGGCTGGAGGAAAGTTTTGACGCGGCGCACCGGTGCTCGGAAGTGTTAAGGGCCGCAGTCCGAGACCGAGAGCGGGAGACCAGCGAGCTTCAATCGCTCGTTGATGATCTTCGCTTTCGTAAGTCTTCGTTCTCCGTGGCTTTGAATGTTGGTGTCTTGTCTTTGTGATAATTTTTCTCGCTTGTCGTGTAGAACTGCTTGATGCTCAAAAGGCAAAACGCCCCGCGGAGGAGAGGGCTGATGCTGCCGAGCGAGAGATGTACAAGATGCGGGAGATGCACAAAGGTAGCATTTCACTGCCTGTTGTTACTTTTGAATGGCTTCCTTACTTGGTGTCTGCTACTTCCACAGTTCACTGGGACAATGTTCGTCTTCAATTTGCAGACCTGCAGGCGAAAGTGGGTTCCTATTACGACAACTTCTGGTCGCTGGCGCGTGAGATCGCCCCTGTGGTAAGGTGTGTTGATGGTCAGGAGCTCATTCCTGAACCCGCTGGCCGAGTGACCATGGAGAGTGTGTTAGTGGGGATTCGCGGCCTGTGGGGCAGACTTCAATTGTTTACGACTTCGGCGGCGCGGAGTGTGGCTGCTCATGGCATGGCTATGTTGCAATCACATTATCCCAAGATCAAGCTTGGTCGCGTGGAGACCGGGTTCGCGTCAGGGACATCGGATGAGGATGCAGATCGTCTGGAGGCAGCTGTCGATCGTGTCGTGGAAGTTGTAGCTAAAGATGTTGAATTGTTCTCTGCTGGGTAGCGGTAGTTTGTATCGTGGATACATTAATTCAGGCGTGTAAGTGAAAACTATAAAGCTGTAAAATATCCGGGCGGTGAGCTTTTGTTTCACTTGTATGCCCTATCGTGCCTCCTGAGTTGTGAGCCGTAGCGATGAATCGTTCGGCCCCGGGTTCCCCGTGGCCCAGATCGTAGAGCCCCAAGCTACTTCACGCATAGGTACCACGGAGATTACCAGGGGGATAAGCTGCTAGCAACTCGCGGCACAGAGGGCGAACAGCTCATGCACGCTTAAGGTGGTGCTAGGGACAAAACTCTTTTCAGAGAGGCTCGATCGTGGCGTGACTAGGGCCTGTGGAGACCGTTCCTGCAGACGCTGGGCGCAAAGCCATGCTGCTTGTAGATTCGTCGACCGTACCGTGGTCATATACAGATTCTGGGTGCACATCCTCATAGCCTTCAACTCAGGTGATGTCTCGTTTGATAGAGATGCATCATCTGAGAGCTCTATCATATACGTTATGAAGTTGATAGACCAGATTTGAAGGTTTCCGGTTATGGCCAGGCTATTTGGAGAACGCCGTGATGCGTTTGGAGAGGTCATCGAAACACTGTGGGAGTGTTTTGGAGAGGTCGTGGAACGCCGTATATTCCTTGCTAGACATTGGGTTGCCATGGATGTTTTGTTGGAGTTGGGGTATGTATAAAGAGCAATGAAGAACAAATCACTTTATTTATTCATCGGGGATAACCGGTACAAACTTTTTGGAACCCTTCAAGTGCCTAAACTGCTTTTATTGCCTGTCGCATGGATCTTCACGTGTGTTTGCGAGGTAGGTCGACGTTGGTTGTTAACGCTTGTATTTCCTTCGGCCTCTTGGCGGTGGGTTTGTCGGTAGTGCTGGAGCTGTATTTGTCGTTGGGGCGGGGCCTCGCGGCGACGTTTATTGTTTGCTGTTCACACTCATATGCGACTTTCAGATCGGTGTGGAGGCTGAGGACGCCTTGTTGTGTTGGTATTTTGAGCACCATATAGGCATAATGTGGTACTGCCATAAGCTTTGCGAGTATCGGTCGGCCGAGGATTGCATGGTAAGTTGTTTGGAAGTTAGCGACGATGAAGTTGATATTCTCGATTCTGATGTGATTCTGGTTGCCGAGTTGTACCGGGAGCGTAATTTTTCCTACTGGTGTGGATGTTTTGTCTGGGACTATACCCTAGAAAGGGAAGTTTGCCGGCAGGAGGTCCTTCTTTGAATAATCAAGCTGGCGGAATGCGTCGACGAAGATGATGTTTAATGCGCTCCCACTGTCGACTAGAACCTTCCTGAAGCGGCACGTGGCAATGGTCGGGTCGATGATGAGTGGGAATCGACAAGGGTACCTGTAATCCGTTCACCCGTCTTCCGCTGAGAAGTTAATAGTCTACTCCGACCAGTCTAGGTACCGAGCGTTGGCCGAATCATCATCTTTGGCGATGACTTAGTAAATGTCCTTGTGAACTTGACGATGTCACCTTTCTCCTTCAGTAACCATGCTGCCCCCAAAGATGGAGTACGTCGTTGAAGGTGGTCAGAACTTGGGTGTTGTTGGATCTCGGTCTTCGCCCTTGCTGGAGTCGTCCTTCTTTGCTCTCTTGTCGCCTTTTTGTCTTATCGCCGCCTCAAGGAGATCGCACTCGCGCATAGAGTGCCTAGAGTCCATGTGTACTGTACATGGGCCATCAAGGATCCTTTCATAACTAGCGTCATAGTCTATTCCTGGTCTGGCGCTCGGGTTGGCGAAGCAGTGGTCGTTTTGCCTGTAATCGTGCCTCTGTGAGTGGCACTCGGAGTTGCCGGATCGGTAGTTCCGTTGATAACCAGCTCTTCCATCGCTGAGGTCGTCTGGTCGGAGGTCTTTGTCCCTTTTGCGTTCCGGGGAACAGAAGTGGTGTTGCCCACCCTTCCTGCTTCGCGCGGCGTTGTCTTGGTTGGTGTGGGGGATTTTTGCTGAATTATTACTGAACTCATCAGCCGGTGGATCGCTGGAGAAGATGGGAATTGCCTCCGTCTCATTATCACGGGGGGTGCTGTCGGTCGAGGCTTGGAGAATCATCCTCCCGAAGCCTGGGGGGGACTCTGTGAAGTTACTGGTCGACCTGGAGGGATCAGGTGTTTCAGGCCTCCCGAATCGACTGAGATGATGACGGTGTTCACGATGGGTGCTGGGTGAATCTGGTCGGAGATCAGTCGATGCGTTTGGCCCTGGAAGACAGCGGCCTGATTACCGACCCCATAGGGCATCATTGGGGAGGGGCGAGTGTCCCTGGTCATCGTGACCATTATCTTCGACGGAGACCTACGGCGGCGTGGTCGGCGACCGTGGTGACCTGGAAGTCGGCGTCGCGCCGCCTGGACGAGGTCGATGCAACTGATGATTCCAGCGTTGGCGCGATCGACGGCGCCGATCAGGTCGTCGATGTTGACGTCTTTGCGCGGGCGGTACTTCGGTATGGCAGGATGACGTGGAGATGGTGGTGGACTTACCCCGCGTGGCGCGGATCCGATGGTCCAAGACATAGATCCGATCTGGATCACGGTGCCGGGCGCCGGAAGGACCATCAAATCCGGGAAGGTGACCGCTTGAGGAGCCATGAAGTCTATGCACACACCCCCTACCTGGCGCGCCAACTGTCGACGAAATATGCATCGCAGTCTACCTAGGGGGTACCCCACTGTAGTAGATTGTTAGGCGGAGGTGTGGCGACGGTGATCAAGTGTAACACAGAGCGTAGACACGGCGATTTAGACAGGTTCGGGCTGGCAAACCGCCGTAATACCCTACGTCCTGTGTTCTAGTGGCTAGATTGATCTTGTATATCAGGTTACAAGATCTGTAGATGATCTGAGAGAGGTTATCTGGGGTTTTTGAGGGGGGCCCCTGCTCGCCTTATATAGCCGGGGAGCAGGGTTACAATTTCCATATCCTAACCGATTACGATCGAGTCCCTATGGCGAGGGATGCGAGTCTATCTACTAGGATCTTCCTTGGTGAGCAAGTCTTCTTAGGAGTCCTTAGCGAGCACGACAGGCTGGTCGCGTGCCGCAAGGCCTCGTGGGCTGTGCCGTCTCCTGATCGGCAGACCCAAGAAGGTCCCTAGGGATATGCCGAGGTTATATCCCCAACAGCAACCCGCGGTGTAGAGGGTGAACAGCTCATGCACGCTTAGGGAGATGCCAGTGGACAGAGCCTTTTTCCGAGAGGCTCGATCGTGGCGTGACAAGGGCCTGTGGAGACCATTCCTCCAGACACTGGGTGAAAAGCCATGTTGCTTGTAGAGTCATCGACCGTACTGTGGTCGTTTATAGATTCTGGGCACATAACCTCATGGCTCCCGACCCAAATGATATCTCTCGGCTTCTGGGGAAATATCATTTGGGAGGCCTCTCAATGTAGTCGTAGAGCTTAGGGTAGCTACTTCTATTTGCTATGATTCATTGGCAGGCCAACTTCGGGTGCTTTCTGGTTATGGCTATGCTGTTTGGAGAAACGCCCTATTGCGTTTTGGAGAGGTCGTCGAACGCCGTATGCATTGTGTAGAAGTCATCGAACGCCGTAGGCGTTTTGTATAGGTCGCCAAACGCCGTGGGCATTTTGTATAAGTCATCGAACACCATAGGCATTTTGTAGAGGTCACCGAAGTGAAAAAGTTATAAGAGCAAAATCTCGAACTTTTATTAATACGAACGAGATAAGTAGTACAAGTATGTCAGGCATAGAAGCGCCTAAGGTGCTCTATGCTCCATGAGTTAGGTACGTTGATGCCTTCTTGGTCTGCAAGCCGGTAAGACCCTGGTCGGGTTACCTCTTTCACGATGTAGGGGCCTTCCCAATGTGAAGAAAGCTTATGCATGCCCTCGGTCTTCAGTTTCCTGTTGAGGACGAGTTCTCCTACGGTGAACGATCTGTGATTGACATTGTGGTTGTAATATCGGCGAACGCCTTCTAGGTATTTGGCTGTATGCACACATGAGGTTAGTCACTGCTCTTCGAGGCGATCGATGTCGTCGATTCGGACCTGGTCGGATGTTTCTTCATCGTAGTGCTCTACCCGTGGGGAACCGAAGGCGACGTCGGCTGGCATTACGACTTCAGCGCCGAACACCATGAAGTACGGGGAGACACCGGTGTTACGACTGGGCTGGGTATGCAATCCCCAAAAGCACCGCGGGAAGCTCGTGTAGCCAGCGACCTGCGTTCTTTTCTTCCTCCTGATATAACCTTTTCTTGAGTGCATCTAGTATAATTCCGTCCACGCGTTTGGCCTAGCAGTTTGCTCTGGGGTGGGCGACGGAGACGTATTTGACTAGTATTCCGTTATCTTCGCAGAAATCCCAGAAGATGTTTCTGGTGAAATTTGACCCCAGGTCGGTGATGATTGAATTTGGCACGCCAAATCGGTGTATAATTTCGTCAATGAAGGTGACCGCGCTCGCGGCCGAGGCTTTGGTGATCGGCTTAACCTCGATCCACTTGGAGAATTTGTCGACGACCACGTAGATCCATTTGAAGTTTGCCGGTGCTGGTCGGAAGGGACTGAGCATATCAAGACCCCCAACAAGCAAAGGGCCAGGAAGCTGGTATTATTTAGAGTTGCTGGGCGGGGAGGTGAGTTTGCTTGGTGAAGAATTGGCACCCTTTGCAGGTTTGCACCATTTATTCTGCGTCGGCGACCGCTGTGGGCCAATAGAACCCTACTCGAAAAGCTTTTCGGGCCTGCGTTTTCACAGCAGCATGATTCCCACATGTGTCACCGTGAATGTCTTGTAGGATTGCCGGCCATCTTCCTTGGAGACGCATTTTTGTAATGCTTCAAACCTAGAGTTCTTCCTCATTAACGTACCGTCGACGAGGACATAGTTGTGAGCTCGGTGGGTTAGTCGCTCTGCTTCTGCCTCATCTGATGGCACCACATTGTTGGAGAGATACTGGACAAAATTGTTTCACCAGTCGAATGATCGGCTGGTGCTTGCGGCGATCAGCACGTTAGCTTGTGGTAGTGGTACGTCATCAGGTCGGGCTTCATGTTGATCGACGATTGATGGATCGCGTAGGTCTTGGACAAAAATTCCCGCCGGGATGGGAGATCACGATGATCCCAGTTTGGACATTTCATCTGCTGCCTGGTTTCGATCACGCGGAATGTAGTGATATTCGATCCCGAAGAACTTACCTTCTAATTTTCGGATGGAAGCATAGTATGTGTCCATCTTCTCATTAGAGCACCTCCATTCTTTGTCGAGCTGGTTGATCACTAGGGCTAAGTCGCCATTGACGATGATGTGCTTTATGTCGAGGTCACTCGCAATACGGAGCCCATGTAGTGTTGCCTCGTATTCGGTGACGTTGTTGGATGCCGGGAATAGTAGTCGCATAACGTAGCAGATCTTATCTCCGAATGGTGATATGAATAGAAGGTCAGCGCCTGCTCCGTGAATGGATAGTGAGCCGTTGAAGAACAAAGTCCAGTGCTTGGGTACTTTAGTGTTTATTGGGACCTGAATGTCAGTCCATTTGGCGATGAAGTCAAGAAGTGTTTGTGACTTGATTTTATGCCTCCCTTGGAAGGCTATGTTGAACGTTCCCAGTTCTACCGCCCATTTGATTATTCGCCCTATAGCGTCCTTGTTGCGCAGAATGTCGCCCAACGGAATTCAGTGACGACTGTCACCTTAGCCGGTCTTTGAATGTAGTGTCGGAGCTTGAGTGCGGTGATGAGGACCGCGTATAACAGCTTTTGCACCTGAGGATATCTTGTTTTTTATTCGTTCAATACCTCGCTTGCAAAACAGCATGGTTGTTGGACCGGGTACACACACCCGCTCTGTTCACGTTCGACCACCATGACGGTGCTGACAACTCGATTCGTGGTGGCGATGTAAAGCAACATTGGTTCGTCTTCTTTCGGTGCGACCAGGATAGGTGGTTCGGTGAGGTATCACTTAAGGTCAGCGAAAGTGCGATTGGCCTCGTCATTCCATTCGAACTTCTGCCCGCCCTTCAAGAGTTCGAAGAACGAAAGACCTTTTTCACCAAGGCGGGAGATGAAGCGGTTTAGGGCAGCCATGCACCCAGCGAGTTTCTGCACATCTTTGGCGTTAGACGGAGGCTTCATTTGAAGAACTGCAGCGGTTTTTTCCGGATTGGCCCGAATGCCGGACCAACTGACGATGTTGCCGAGCAGGTTTCCTGATGATGCCCGAAGATGCATTTCTTTAGGTTTAACTTCCACCTGAACTTGTTAAGGGCCTCGAAAGTTGCCTCTATGTCGATGATCAGCGTCTTTGTGGAGTGTGTTTTTATGACTATGTCGTCGACATAGGCCTCGACCTTCCCTGGAATCAGTTATTTCAAGCATTCTTGTATGGCGCGCTGGTACGTGGCGCCGGCGTTTTTTAGTCCGAAGGACATTGTTGTGTAACAGTAGGCGTCGGAAGGAGTTATGAACGATGCTTTGATTTGATCTTCCACCTTCAGCGCTATTTGGTGGTAGCCGGAGTAACAGTCGAGGAAGGAGAGGAGCTCGCATCCGGCAGTGGAGTCAACAACTTCATCGATCCGTGGGAGAGGGAAAGTGTCAGGAGGACAATGCTTGTTGAGACTCGTATAGTCGACACACATTCTCCATTCATTATTCTTCTTTCTTAGAAGCACCGGATTGGCAAGCCAATCGGGATGATTTACTTCTTTATGAACCCTGCAGCTAGGAGCCAGGTTATTTCAGCTTTAATAACCTCTTTGCGGTCTAGTGCGAACCTTATAAGCTTCTGGCGGGTCAACTTGGCCCCGTCTACCATGTTTAGGGAGTGCTCGGCGCGGTCGCGGGGGACTCCTGGCATGTCCGCCGGTTTCCAGGCAATGATGTCAATGTTGCGCCGCAGGAAGCTGACAAGCGCACTTTCTTTTTCAGGGTCGAGGTCGGCACCGATCACGGCGGTCTTCTCACGGTCGTCGTCGTCCAGGGCCACTGTCTTCGTTTCCCTGGATTTCTTCGAGGCATGCATGGTCGGGGGCTCAGGGATGTCGAAGTCCCCTGCTCGTGGCTTGGCCGCATCGAACAGGCAGACTTGGGTGCCACGTTGTTGCTCCCGCCTGGTTGTGTCTCTGATTGTTTCTTGCTCGCACTTGTAGGTGGCCTAGAGATCGGAGTGGAGGCTGATGACTCCTTGTGGTGTTGGTATCTTGAGCACTAAGTATGTATAGTGTGGTATCGCCATGAGTCTTGACAGCACAAGTCGCCCAAGGATGGCGTCGTATGGAGTATCGAGGTCGGCGATCACGAAATTGATAGGTTCTTCACGTACTAGATGGTCGGATTCGAATCGTACTGGGAGGGTGATCTGTCCGAACAGCTTAGAGCTCACACCGGGGATTATACCATGGAAGGAGAAATTCACCGCGCAGATGCTCCTCTCCCGGAACTCGAGACGTTGGAGCGTGCTCGGAAAAATAATGTTGAGAGAACTTCCTCCGTCGATGAGTATCTTTTTGAAGAAGCTGATCGCGATGGTTGCGCTGACGACCAGGGGGAAGCGACCAGGGTAATCATGTCGTACCCGATGATCGTCTCTGGAGAAATCGATTCGGCGCCTTGTCCAATCAAGAGTAGGGACATGAACGCTATTGTTGTTAGTAAAAGCCCGGTGGCGCTTACCGTTGACACCTGGGCACCCACGGAATATGGGGAAGATGCGCGTGGCCTTCGTGAAGTTGGCGGTCGGGGCCTCTGCCGTGTCCTCTCTTGAAGGGCCATTGCCTTGTTGCTTTGCTTCCGCCTTGCTCTGGATGGCCTCCTTGAGGGCGATGCATTCCCGCATGGTGTGTTTTCCTTGTTCGTGAAGGGGACAGGGGCCGTCGAGGACCTCTTTATGGCTATTACTACATCGACGCTTCCACCCGATACCATGGCTTGCGGGATCAGGTGTCGAACGACACTGCGGTGTTTCCGGGGTGATCTTCTTTCGTGCGGTCGACACGTGCGGATGGAGTTGGCGGCAAGCGGCGTTGATGAGGCCGAGGCATTCGGCGAGGTCTTCGTCAACCTGGTCGATAGCACTCGCAAGATCGTCATGGGCGACGCGACCTGGAGCACCTTGAGCCATCTTGGTGGTCGGATCTTCGATCGAAGGTGAGTTTGGCGTGAGGAGTCGCGCAGGTTCCGTAGTTTCGGAGACAGAGACGGTGCCATGGATAGTCCAGACCATAGATCCGATCTGGAGGTGGCGCCGCCTGCGGGGATGACCATGGATTCGGAGAAGGTAACCGCTTGATGAGCCATGAAGTCGATGCACACACCCTTTACCGGGCGCACCAACTGTCGACGAAATATGCGTTGCAGTCTACCTAGGGGGTACCTTATGGTCGTAGATTGTAGGCGGAGGTGTGGTGACAGCGATCAAGCGTAACACAGAGAGCGTAGATACAGCGATTTAGTCAGGTTCGGGCCGACAAATCACCGTAATACCCTACGTCATGTGTTTTGGTGGCTGGATTGATCTGAGTATTAGGTTACAAGATCCGTAGATGAGATATGAGAGGGAGATTTTGGAGGGGGTCCCTGCTCGCTTTATATAGTCGATGAACAGGGTTATAGTTTCCATATCCTAACAGATTACGATCGGTCCCTTAAGGCAAGGGATCCGAGTCTATCTACTAGGATCTTCCTTGGCGAGCAAGACTTCTTCGGAGTCCTTGGCGAGCACGACGGGCTGGTAAGTGCCGCAAGGCCTCGCGGGTTGGGCCGTCTTCTGGTCGGTAGGCCCATAAGGTCCCTGGGGATGTGCCAAGGTAATATCTCCAACACCCCCCCTCTCAAAACCGTGTCCTCATCATGAGTAATTTCCCCCAATCTCTTTCAATCATTTGATCATTCATTCTCATCAATCCCAAATCAACCCAGACCCACCACCTAAAGCATCCAACAAAAAGATTATATGCTGGAGTAGTAAGCTCTCTTATTGCACTAATTTTATTGTAGTTGTTTCAAGTTCGCCTAAGATCAAGTGGCTGCTTGAGCAATCTTAGCTAGGTCAGTAGGTCTCATTTTGCGGTGTCATTTTGCTTTGTGTTCATGTAGAAGAGTGATTGGTGGTAATTATGCGCTGTTCCCTCCCCACATCGTAGACAGAATTAGCTCAACCTTTTTTCAATTTTATTGTATTCAAAAAAAATTTCTTATTTAGATATATCTGTACAGTTGTGAAGTGATTACTTTGGGGGTATATTTGGCAAGTGATAGTACTGCTGATTAACTCTATGCTGAATTGCTGAGTGGAGCTCGCCGGTCCTCGGATGGCTATCGGTCCTAGGGTTTTCAGAGGTTAATCAACTTTAATCAGGAGTTAATAGAATCGGTAATAGTTGGATTAGTTGATCTGACCGAGGTCCTCGCATGCTTGTCGACTTGGATCACAGCGGTGAAACGATTAATGCCTGGCTTGGGTCAAAAATGGCCTGTCCCAGAGGAAATCCGTGACAAAGGCTGAGGCGCAAGGAGATCTTGGGGTCCACCAACAGCCGGGGATCCAAGTGAGCGCGAGGAGACTTTGCTCAGGGGCCCAACAACACACTTCATGGCGCGGGCTCACGGCGTCCAGTCCTCTCGTATGGGCCGGGCTTGCAGGGGTGGGCCAGTGCTGGTGCTTGTTTTCTTCATTTCTCAGGCCCAGGATGTCACTCGACTGGGTTCGTCGCAGAACACAGAATATGGCCAGTCTTAGTTACTGCTCCCTCCATTCCAAATTATAAATGGCTTTGACTTTTTTGATACATCTATTTTACTATGTACCTAGATATAATAATATGTTTAGATAAATAGCAATATGAATGAATCAAAAAAGTCAAAACGACTTATAATTTGGAACGGAGTATAAAAAAAGAAAGAAAGAAAGGAGCAAGTCCATTATGCCCTACTGAACTATTGCTGCAGTCCGATATTTTCCTACTTTGAACTCTAAAAGTAGATAGTTTACCCCTTGAACTCTTGAAACGTTCAAATTACCACCCAGCCAATGTAAAATGCAGTTTTTTTTCTACTTTACTAGATGTACTTTTCTGGATAGCAACTAGATATAATATTTTCATGAGATATAAATATTTTATTTCGCGTTCAAGTATTAAAATATTTTTGTAAACTTCTTAGATTTTTAAAACATTTTTCGTGGTTTAAAAACCTTCATCAAATCTTTATCAAAATTTTAACTGAAAATACAACCACCTTCAAAACCACTCCAACCTATGGCAGGGAAGTATTATTATCAGTTTCAAGGGTTCATCTGCTAAAATATCCGGTTTTGGAGTTCAATGATGAAAATCAGGCCGTCTCTATTACAGAAATTTTTAACCGAGATAGACAAAAAGCATTAACCGAGACGGTTTTTTGCAACCGCCTTAGACCAAAGGTCACGGTTATCGTGGCCTTATCTGACTCGGTTTCTTGCCCGCCTTGGTTAATCAGAAAAAAGAAAAAAATCCATGGATAGGCCTGTCAAGCCCATCCACGGGGCGTCGTCGTCGCTTGCTAAGAGGACGCTACCGTCGTGGGGACGGATCCATGCCACCCCGCTCGCTAGAGAGGCGACTGCCGCGTGGGGATGGAGGAGGGGAGGAGGCCGGGGACAGCCGCCCACCGCGTCGCTCCCTCCTCCCTCCCTCCATGGATCCGGCTCTGAGGGGCGCTAGATGCAGAGGGGAGGGGGCAGCGGATGGAGAGGGGATAGGGAGGCGCAGCGGGCTCCGAGGGAAGGGGCGTCAGGCTCCTACAAAGAGGGTCGCGAGAGAGACGACCACGAGAGAGAGGGCAGAAGGGGAGGGAGACGGAGGCGTCGATGGAGGGAGAGGGAGGAGATGATGGAGTGAACCCTAAAATCTTGTATATATATTCTAAGTGATATATCGGCATGAGTGGGCTTTTCGATTGCTATTGGGCTCGACCTCTATTAACCGAGAAGGGCCTTATAGCTGGCCCGCCTCGGTTAATGGGGGTATTTATAAAGGCGGGCTCTTTTACAATAACCACCACTGTTAATAGATTTTGTGAGGCAATATCTTATAACCACCTTGGTTAATCGAAGCATTAACCATGACAGTTTTCAATGTTGTCCGCCTCTGAAAAGATTCCAGAACGTCTCGCAAAAGATTTTTTGTAGTAGTGCATAGCAATAGTTGAGAGAGGCAGAATAGTCTTTTTCCAAAAAGAAAAGAGCCTAGGAAAATAGGATACAGGTCAAAGCAAGCCCCTTAGCTGGCTGGTTTAGATTTAGGATTTATTTTGTATAATATAGTAAACTCATACGATTCCACCATCCTAATATTAAGGTTTGGTAAGCTCTATATAATTCAAATATAATAATAAAATATATCAAAAAACAAAACGGGGGCAAGTGAGGACCATTGCAAGGTACATGCAAAACCCGTCAATGACACTCACCAAATGGTTATTGCAAGTGTGGTAACGACCCCGCATTGACACCCATGTGCTTATTAGCGGTGGAGGCATCACCCGGTCGTGACACACACCACATCATTGTCGGTACGTAATGAGTACATTAATAAGCAGTGATATAAGAAATTTACTATTGGGTCTAGAATTGGCAGTAATTAATAGGCAAGCTCCATTACTACCGATTATCATATGTTGGACCAATTCCGACAGTGATCCCCATGAATTAAGATTAGTGAAATAACATATGGTAGATGATAGATGGTTCTTGTTTTTTTATCTCTAGACAAATTTCTACCTGTTTTAACTTCCTGGTTATTGATTGATATCTCAGGAATCTATGTAACTATTTTATGTATAATTTGATTCAAAATAGTAATAAAATAAAATGCAATATATGTTGAAATAATTGCAATTCTGGGGATCTGTCTTTTTATTAATGAACATTGCAATAATTAAAATATAACAGAAATTCAAATAAAAGTATGGAACATAAAAAAAATATTTTCCTAGGATGTAAAACTGACAGGGGTAGGATTTGCGCACGCGTGTTCATATAGGGGAGAGTGTGCATGTGTATTGAGTTCTGCGTCTGTACTTGTGTAATTCGTAAAAAAAATGTAAAACTAAAGGGAGACAAGCTTCAACACACAGGATGAACCTGCCATGTCATGATGTTTCCCTGGGAATCAAAAGTTCTAGGGAAAGAACCTACGAAATGTCTTCCCGAAAATGTAGGGCGTGGTTTCTATCGCGCCGAAAGTTTTGCTAGAGAGATTTCTCTATTCTAGAAATCGTAGGGAAACACATACCTACCAAATTTCCCCTTTCCTAAGATTTTAAACTCTACTGAAACTAACAAATTAAACTACAGTAATAGTTTTGCTCAAGTAGTGAAAGAATCGGAATCCTTTCTACTGACTAAGCCAGGTGTATGACCCGTGTGCTTGAATTGTCATCACAGAACGTACTGAAAGATGAACTGTAGATCCTGTGAGTTTCGAAGTTTTAATTTTGCACACCTTGATTCTCTCATATCACTCCAAGTGCTACTCCCTGTTGGTTAGTCTTCCACGAACCTCTCAACGTGGCTTAGGACGAAAAAGAATGCTACTTGGGTCGTGGTGAGAGAGTATTTATGCGGCGGCGCACAGTGGTGCATTGAAGGGTGCTCGAGAGTCTGTGTCTCCTTTGAAACCGGCGAATATGACAAAATGAGTAAAATCACTTATAGGAAGCACTTCTTCATCTCTTTATTAGAAGACAAACAAACTTATAAGAAAAAAAATCAATTTATGATGCAATAGCCGGTTGCGTTGTGTGCAGTCGCATAAAAGTACAATTCCCCTCTCGATAAAAATCCTACCTTTGATTTTCCCTGTGTCCTAGGCTTTTGAGGTCAAGTAGTAAGTAGAGTAGCTAGGGTAGGCTGATAGACCTATTGCCATAGCTAGGGAAAAAAGTAAAGTACTTATAGAAGAGATGCATATTTCTACGAAGCAAGAGTAGCACCAGTGTAGTAATTCATGTCCAAGGTATAGAAAGAAGGTCCTGTAGTAGTAGCTGGGCAAGAGATGAGTTTATGCCAGGGATAGATAAAGAATAAGGGTGTTGTATTCGAAGTAGTAGTTTCAGAAGAGATAGGCACGGATATGCAAAGATCGGTCTAGTAAGGCAGCTAGGTTTAGGGCTAGGAAGGTATAGGGGTGCAAGGTAAGCAAGAAATGGTAAGGCATTCACCACAGATGTGTAATAGGTTGAAGCATTCGAGGTCAGTCTAGTAGAGGTTTATGCTAGCTAGACATCTGAGGATAATATGCATATGTGAAACTAGAAAGAAGGTAAGCAATAACTCATCAAGTGTCAGGGTATATTCCTGGAATAGCAGAAAGAGATAGGCATGGAATAGGTAGAGTCACGCCTTTTCTGTGTGATATGGAAGGAAAGAATGGAAGAAGAAAGCAGAGGGGAAGAAGAAGTGTCGATAAAAGCTATTCAATACACTACGGGAAACAACATCGTTGCCGAGTGCCGCGCGATTTGCTGAGTGCCAAATATCGGGCACTCAGCAAAGCGCTCGTTGTCGAGTGATGGTCAACGTGGCACTCGGCAAAGAATCCCACTTGACATATCCGGCTTTGCCGAGTGCCAGGCACTCGGCACCGAACCGCACTCGGTAAATCAGACGTTTTGCCGAGTGTCTAGCACTCGGCAAAAAAAAGCACTCGGCAAAAAAACCAGGCCCTAACGGCATCCATGGCCGTCAGATTTGTCGAGTGCCCGCCGTTTGCCACTCGGGACAGAAATTCCCTTTGTCGAGTGCCAGGGCTGGCACTCGGCAAAGAATTTAATTTTTTTTATTTTTGTTTAGCTTTCACATACCAGCATGGTCAACATATTCAAGTTTGACACTTTTTCAAAACTTTTTGTTATATTTTTTACTTTATTTCATTTCCTTGATTTTTCGCGAAATACTCAAGTTTGAACTGCGGGTGCATCGAATAATGGATTTCAATGAATGAAAAAAAATGTTATTCTTGTTCTTGAGTGTATGTGTAGGCCAAATCCAGAAACTGACCCGAAGTTTCAATCAACGTGCTCTCGGGGCAACGCCTCCAAGTTAAGTGGGGTGGTTTTTAAATTCTAAAAAATGCAAACGAAATCCGAAAATCATGAAACTTAGAGAGGTGTCGTTATATCATATGCATATGCCATGAAATTTTTTTGAGAAACTTTCGAGCACGTTGTCACGTATGATGCTCAGAAACCAGTAGTTCTCACATACGATCACAGTGATTGTATGTGAGAACTACTGGTTTCTGACAATCGTACGTGACAACGTGCTCGAACCTTTCTCAATTTTTTTTCATGGTATAGATATAAGGACACCACGCTAAGTTTTGTGATTTTAGGATTTCGTTTGCATTTTTTAGAATTAAAAACCGTCCCCACGTAACTTGGAGCCGTTGCCCCGAGAGCACGTTGATCGAAACTTCGGGTCAGTTTCTGGATTTGGCCTACACATACACTCAAGAACAAGAATAACATTTTTTCATTCATTGAAATCCATTATTCGATGCACCCGAGTTCAAACTTGAGTATTTCGCGAAAAATCAAGGAAATGAAATAAAGTCAAAAAATATAACAAAAAGTTTTGAAAAAGTGTCAAACTTGAACATGTTGACCATGCTAGTATGTGAAAGCTACAAAAAAAATTGGATGCAAAAAAAAAATTCTTTGCCGAGTGCCAGCCCTGGCACTCGGCAAAGGGCAAACCCTAATGCTTTGCCGACTGCGACCTATATGGCACTCGGCAAATCAAAAAAAAACAAAAAAAGTAGAAAACCCAACCGGCCAGCCCACACCACACACACGCACACTCACACAATGACAACTCACGCCGCCGCCACCGCCTCCTCCAGATCTGTGCCCGCGCCCCGCCGCCGCCGCCCGCCGCGCGTTGCACCCACCCCGCGCCCCCGCGTCCGGATGCCGTCGTGCCGCCGCGCCACACGCGCCCGGCCACCGCCGCGCGCCGCCCCCACCCCACCCCGCCCTCGCCCCCCGCCCGCCCGCCACCGACGTCCCCGGCCGCACTACTACAGAATCGGCAATCACTGTCGGCCCTAACACTGCCAGTTTTGTTAAAACCGACGGTGATGCTTTTCAGTGCCGCTTCCAGCCACGAACCGGTAGTGAAGGTCCTCATCACTGTCGGTTCGTGGCTGGAAAAATCAGTGAAGCCTCTCTGGAAAAACCGAGTGTAAATTGATTATTTGAGCCACTAAATGATTTCAAATGAAAAAGTTGTAAACTACAAAGTTTCATAACTTTTCGAGATCTACAACTTTCATGTAGCAAGTTGTTTCATCCGAGGTCGTTTAAAAAAATTTGAATTTCAAATTTGACACATTCGAACGTATTTTTCGATGACAAGATGATTTCAAATGAAAAAGTTGTGAACTACAAAGTTTCATAACTTTTCGAGATCTACAATTTTCTTGTAGAAACTTTCTGTATAGGTATATCCGTGCCGGTTCTAGCCACGAACCGACACTGAAGCTCATCGTCACTGCCGGTTCGTGGCTGGAACCAGCAGTGATATCATGGACACTTTCACTGTCGGTTCTAGCCACGAACAGGCAGTGATGAGGTAGCGGGCGGGTTCCTGGTGGCCTCTCCTAGAATCTGAATCTTTTTTTTCGATTTTAAAAACGCGATTTCTTCTAGACATCCATCACTGCCGATTCGTAACGAACCGGCAGTGATGCGGATCGTCACTACCGGTTTGGCATAACCGAGAGTGATGTGACCCCTCACCACTGTCGAAGTGGTTGTGCTGGTTCAAAATCCGGCAATGATAGGGGATTTTGAACCGGCACTGTTTTCTTTTTCTGGAGTAGTGCCGGCTAGCCCTACCTGAAGGGAGAAAGGAGGAGTAGGAGGAAGAAAGGAGAAGAGGAGGAGGAGGAGGAGGAGGAGGAGGAAAGGAGGCAGAAGAAGAGGAGGAAGAAGAGAATGAAGAAGAGGAAGAAGAAGAAGAAGGAAGAAGAAGAAGGAAGAAGAAGGAAGAAGAGGAACAAGAAGAAGAGAAAGGATAAGAGGTCCTCCCTACCCCTCGATCGATTAGCGTAAGTACTTATTTAATTAATAGTAGTAGTAGTAGTGTAGTCATAGTACTAGTGTAGTAGTAGTGTAATTAGTAGTAGTAGTAGTACAGTAGAGTAGAGTAGATTAGTAGTAGTAGTAGTACTAGTGTAATAGTACTAGAGTAGAGTAGATTAGTAGTAGTATAGTAGTAGTAGTACTAGAGTAGAGTAGAGTAGATTAGTAGTAGTAGTAGTAGTAGGTTTTAGGGTTTTACCTTTGAAAAATCAAATTAATTGCCTATATTTGTTGTGAGTTATGACTTGGGCATGCAATGTAGGTGGTTGTGGATAACGGCCTCGTCTCGACGACCTTGCCTTCACGTCCCCATCCCTCGGCCGAGTAGAAGGTAAAACATAGGGTTCTCGGCCATCGCGCCGTTATGGATGTGGATGGCC
>CM039120.1:44757480-44773662 GCA_022036555.1 Microstegium vimineum | reverse complement strand
GGAGCTCGCCGGTCCTCGGATGGCTATCGGTCCTAGGGTTTTCAGAGGTTAATCAACTTTAATCAGGAGTTAATAGAATCGGTAATAGTTGGATTAGTTGATCTGACCGAGGTCCTCGCATGCTTGTCGACTTGGATCACAGCGGTGAAACGATTAATGCCTGGCTTGGGTCAAAAATGGCCTGTCCCAGAGGAAATCCGTGACAAAGGCTGAGGCGCAAGGAGATCTTGGGGTCCACCAACAGCCGGGGATCCAAGTGAGCGCGAGGAGACTTTGCTCAGGGGCCCAACAACACACTTCATGGCGCGGGCTCACGGCGTCCAGTCCTCTCGTATGGGCCGGGCTTGCAGGGGTGGGCCAGTGCTGGTGCTTGTTTTCTTCATTTCTCAGGCCCAGGATGTCACTCGACTGGGTTCGTCGCAGAACACAGAATATGGCCAGTCTTAGTTACTGCTCCCTCCATTCCAAATTATAAATGGCTTTGACTTTTTTGATACATCTATTTTACTATGTACCTAGATATAATAATATGTTTAGATAAATAGCAATATGAATGAATCAAAAAAGTCAAAACGACTTATAATTTGGAACGGAGTATAAAAAAAGAAAGAAAGAAAGGAGCAAGTCCATTATGCCCTACTGAACTATTGCTGCAGTCCGATATTTTCCTACTTTGAACTCTAAAAGTAGATAGTTTACCCCTTGAACTCTTGAAACGTTCAAATTACCACCCAGCCAATGTAAAATGCAGTTTTTTTTCTACTTTACTAGATGTACTTTTCTGGATAGCAACTAGATATAATATTTTCATGAGATATAAATATTTTATTTCGCGTTCAAGTATTAAAATATTTTTGTAAACTTCTTAGATTTTTAAAACATTTTTCGTGGTTTAAAAACCTTCATCAAATCTTTATCAAAATTTTAACTGAAAATACAACCACCTTCAAAACCACTCCAACCTATGGCAGGGAAGTATTATTATCAGTTTCAAGGGTTCATCTGCTAAAATATCCGGTTTTGGAGTTCAATGATGAAAATCAGGCCGTCTCTATTACAGAAATTTTTAACCGAGATAGACAAAAAGCATTAACCGAGACGGTTTTTTGCAACCGCCTTAGACCAAAGGTCACGGTTATCGTGGCCTTATCTGACTCGGTTTCTTGCCCGCCTTGGTTAATCAGAAAAAAGAAAAAAATCCATGGATAGGCCTGTCAAGCCCATCCACGGGGCGTCGTCGTCGCTTGCTAAGAGGACGCTACCGTCGTGGGGACGGATCCATGCCACCCCGCTCGCTAGAGAGGCGACTGCCGCGTGGGGATGGAGGAGGGGAGGAGGCCGGGGACAGCCGCCCACCGCGTCGCTCCCTCCTCCCTCCCTCCATGGATCCGGCTCTGAGGGGCGCTAGATGCAGAGGGGAGGGGGCAGCGGATGGAGAGGGGATAGGGAGGCGCAGCGGGCTCCGAGGGAAGGGGCGTCAGGCTCCTACAAAGAGGGTCGCGAGAGAGACGACCACGAGAGAGAGGGCAGAAGGGGAGGGAGACGGAGGCGTCGATGGAGGGAGAGGGAGGAGATGATGGAGTGAACCCTAAAATCTTGTATATATATTCTAAGTGATATATCGGCATGAGTGGGCTTTTCGATTGCTATTGGGCTCGACCTCTATTAACCGAGAAGGGCCTTATAGCTGGCCCGCCTCGGTTAATGGGGGTATTTATAAAGGCGGGCTCTTTTACAATAACCACCACTGTTAATAGATTTTGTGAGGCAATATCTTATAACCACCTTGGTTAATCGAAGCATTAACCATGACAGTTTTCAATGTTGTCCGCCTCTGAAAAGATTCCAGAACGTCTCGCAAAAGATTTTTTGTAGTAGTGCATAGCAATAGTTGAGAGAGGCAGAATAGTCTTTTTCCAAAAAGAAAAGAGCCTAGGAAAATAGGATACAGGTCAAAGCAAGCCCCTTAGCTGGCTGGTTTAGATTTAGGATTTATATATGTATAATATAGTAAACTCATACGATTCCACCATCCTAATATTAAGGTTTGGTAAGCTCTATATAATTCAAATATAATAATAAAATATATCAAAAAACAACAACGGGGGCAAGTGAGGACCATTGCAAGGTACATGCAAAACCCGTCAATGACACTCACCAAATGGTTATTGCAAGTGTGGTAACGACCCCGCATTGACACCCATGTGCTTATTAGCGGTGGAGGCATCACCCGGTCGTGACACACACCACATCATTGTCGGTACGTAATGAGTACATTAATAAGCAGTGATATAAGAAATTTACTATTGGGTCTAGAATTGGCAGTAATTAATAGGCAAGCTCCATTACTACCGATTATCATATGTTGGACCAATTCCGACAGTGATCCCCATGAATTAAGATTAGTGAAATAACATATGGTAGATGATAGATGGTTCTTGTTTTTTTATCTCTAGACAAATTTCTACCTGTTTTAACTTCCTGGTTATTGATTGATATCTCAGGAATCTATGTAACTATTTTATGTATAATTTGATTCAAAATAGTAATAAAATAAAATGCAATATATGTTGAAATAATTGCAATTCTGGGGATCTGTCTTTTTATTAATGAACATTGCAATAATTAAAATATAACAGAAATTCAAATAAAAGTATGGAACATAAAAAAAATATTTTCCTAGGATGTAAAACTGACAGGGGTAGGATTTGCGCACGCGTGTTCATATAGGGGAGAGTGTGCATGTGTATTGAGTTCTGCGTCTGTACTTGTGTAATTCGTAAAAAAAATGTAAAACTAAAGGGAGACAAGCTTCAACACACAGGATGAACCTGCCATGTCATGATGTTTCCCTGGGAATCAAAAGTTCTAGGGAAAGAACCTACGAAATGTCTTCCCGAAAATGTAGGGCGTGGTTTCTATCGCGCCGAAAGTTTTGCTAGAGAGATTTCTCTATTCTAGAAATCGTAGGGAAACACATACCTACCAAATTTCCCCTTTCCTAAGATTTTAAACTCTACTGAAACTAACAAATTAAACTACAGTAATAGTTTTGCTCAAGTAGTGAAAGAATCGGAATCCTTTCTACTGACTAAGCCAGGTGTATGACCCGTGTGCTTGAATTGTCATCACAGAACGTACTGAAAGATGAACTGTAGATCCTGTGAGTTTCGAAGTTTTAATTTTGCACACCTTGATTCTCTCATATCACTCCAAGTGCTACTCCCTGTTGGTTAGTCTTCCACGAACCTCTCAACGTGGCTTAGGACGAAAAAGAATGCTACTTGGGTCGTGGTGAGAGAGTATTTATGCGGCGGCGCACAGTGGTGCATTGAAGGGTGCTCGAGAGTCTGTGTCTCCTTTGAAACCGGCGAATATGACAAAATGAGTAAAATCACTTATAGGAAGCACTTCTTCATCTCTTTATTAGAAGACAAACAAACTTATAAGAAAAAAAATCAATTTATGATGCAATAGCCGGTTGCGTTGTGTGCAGTCGCATAAAAGTACAATTCCCCTCTCGATAAAAATCCTACCTTTGATTTTCCCCTGTGTCCTAGGCTTTTGAGGTCAAGTAGTAAGTAGAGTAGCTAGGGTAGGCTGATAGACCTATTGCCATAGCTAGGGAAAAAAGTAAAGTACTTATAGAAGAGATGCATATTTCTACGAAGCAAGAGTAGCACCAGTGTAGTAATTCATGTCCAAGGTATAGAAAGAAGGTCCTGTAGTAGTAGCTGGGCAAGAGATGAGTTTATGCCAGGGATAGATAAAGAATAAGGGTGTTGTATTCGAAGTAGTAGTTTCAGAAGAGATAGGCACGGATATGCAAAGATCGGTCTAGTAAGGCAGCTAGGTTTAGGGCTAGGAAGGTATAGGGGTGCAAGGTAAGCAAGAAATGGTAAGGCATTCACCACAGATGTGTAATAGGTTGAAGCATTCGAGGTCAGTCTAGTAGAGGTTTATGCTAGCTAGACATCTGAGGATAATATGCATATGTGAAACTAGAAAGAAGGTAAGCAATAACTCATCAAGTGTCAGGGTATATTCCTGGAATAGCAGAAAGAGATAGGCATGGAATAGGTAGAGTCACGCCTTTTCTGTGTGATATGGAAGGAAAGAATGGAAGAAGAAAGCAGAGGGGAAGAAGAAGTGTCGATAAAAGCTATTCAATACACTACGGGAAACAACATCGTTGCCGAGTGCCGCGCGATTTGCTGAGTGCCAAATATCGGGCACTCAGCAAAGCGCTCGTTGTCGAGTGATGGTCAACGTGGCACTCGGCAAAGAATCCCACTTGACATATCCGGCTTTGCCGAGTGCCAGGCACTCGGCACCGAACCGCACTCGGTAAATCAGACGTTTTGCCGAGTGTCTAGCACTCGGCAAAAAAAAGCACTCGGCAAAAAAACCAGGCCCTAACGGCATCCATGGCCGTCAGATTTGTCGAGTGCCCGCCGTTTGCCACTCGGGACAGAAATTCCCTTTGTCGAGTGCCAGGGCTGGCACTCGGCAAAGAATTTAATTTTTTTTATTTTTGTTTAGCTTTCACATACCAGCATGGTCAACATATTCAAGTTTGACACTTTTTCAAAACTTTTTGTTATATTTTTTACTTTATTTCATTTCCTTGATTTTTCGCGAAATACTCAAGTTTGAACTGCGGGTGCATCGAATAATGGATTTCAATGAATGAAAAAAAATGTTATTCTTGTTCTTGAGTGTATGTGTAGGCCAAATCCAGAAACTGACCCGAAGTTTCAATCAACGTGCTCTCGGGGCAACGCCTCCAAGTTAAGTGGGGTGGTTTTTAAATTCTAAAAAATGCAAACGAAATCCGAAAATCATGAAACTTAGAGAGGTGTCGTTATATCATATGCATATGCCATGAAATTTTTTTGAGAAACTTTCGAGCACGTTGTCACGTATGATGCTCAGAAACCAGTAGTTCTCACATACGATCACAGTGATTGTATGTGAGAACTACTGGTTTCTGACAATCGTACGTGACAACGTGCTCGAACCTTTCTCAATTTTTTTTCATGGTATAGATATAAGGACACCACGCTAAGTTTTGTGATTTTAGGATTTCGTTTGCATTTTTTAGAATTAAAAACCGTCCCCACGTAACTTGGAGCCGTTGCCCCGAGAGCACGTTGATCGAAACTTCGGGTCAGTTTCTGGATTTGGCCTACACATACACTCAAGAACAAGAATAACATTTTTTCATTCATTGAAATCCATTATTCGATGCACCCGAGTTCAAACTTGAGTATTTCGCGAAAAATCAAGGAAATGAAATAAAGTCAAAAAATATAACAAAAAGTTTTGAAAAAGTGTCAAACTTGAACATGTTGACCATGCTAGTATGTGAAAGCTACAAAAAAAATTGGATGCAAAAAAAAAATTCTTTGCCGAGTGCCAGCCCTGGCACTCGGCAAAGGGCAAACCCTAATGCTTTGCCGACTGCGACCTATATGGCACTCGGCAAATCAAAAAAAAACAAAAAAAAGTAGAAAACCCAACCGGCCAGCCCACACCACACACACGCACACTCACACAATGACAACTCACGCCGCCGCCACCGCCTCCTCCAGATCTGTGCCCGCGCCCCGCCGCCGCCGCCGCCGCGCGTTGCACCCACCCCGCGCCCCCGCGTCCGGATGCCGTCGTGCCGCCGCGCCACACGCGCCCGGCCACCGCCGCGCGCCGCCCCCACCCCACCCCGCCCTCGCCCCCCGCCCGCCCGCCACCGACGTCCCCGGCCGCACTACTACAGAATCGGCAATCACTGTCGGCCCTAACACTGCCAGTTTTGTTAAAACCGACGGTGATGCTTTTCAGTGCCGCTTCCAGCCACGAACCGGTAGTGAAGGTCCTCATCACTGTCGGTTCGTGGCTGGAAAAATCAGTGAAGCCTCTCTGGAAAAACCGAGTGTAAATTGATTATTTGAGCCACTAAATGATTTCAAATGAAAAAGTTGTAAACTACAAAGTTTCATAACTTTTCGAGATCTACAACTTTCATGTAGCAAGTTGTTTCATCCGAGGTCGTTTAAAAAAATTTGAATTTCAAATTTGACACATTCGAACGTATTTTTCGATGACAAGATGATTTCAAATGAAAAAGTTGTGAACTACAAAGTTTCATAACTTTTCGAGATCTACAATTTTCTTGTAGAAACTTTCTGTATAGGTATATCCGTGCCGGTTCTAGCCACGAACCGACACTGAAGCTCATCGTCACTGCCGGTTCGTGGCTGGAACCAGCAGTGATATCATGGACACTTTCACTGTCGGTTCTAGCCACGAACAGGCAGTGATGAGGTAGCGGGCGGGTTCCTGGTGGCCTCTCCTAGAATCTGAATCTTTTTTTTCGATTTTAAAAACGCGATTTCTTCTAGACATCCATCACTGCCGATTCGTAACGAACCGGCAGTGATGCGGATCGTCACTACCGGTTTGGCATAACCGAGAGTGATGTGACCCCTCACCACTGTCGAAGTGGTTGTGCTGGTTCAAAATCCGGCAATGATAGGGGATTTTGAACCGGCACTGTTTTCTTTTTCTGGAGTAGTGCCGGCTAGCCCTACCTGAAGGGAGAAAGGAGGAGTAGGAGGAAGAAAGGAGAAGAGGAGGAGGAGGAGGAGGAGGAGGAGGAAAGGAGGCAGAAGAAGAGGAGGAAGAAGAGAATGAAGAAGAGGAAGAAGAAGAAGAAGGAAGAAGAAGAAGGAAGAAGAAGGAAGAAGAGGAACAAGAAGAAGAGAAAGGATAAGAGGTCCTCCCTACCCCTCGATCGATTAGCGTAAGTACTTATTTAATTAATAGTAGTAGTAGTAGTGTAGTCATAGTACTAGTGTAGTAGTAGTGTAATTAGTAGTAGTAGTAGTACAGTAGAGTAGAGTAGATTAGTAGTAGTAGTAGTACTAGTGTAATAGTACTAGAGTAGAGTAGATTAGTAGTAGTATAGTAGTAGTAGTACTAGAGTAGAGTAGAGTAGATTAGTAGTAGTAGTAGTAGTAGGTTTTAGGGTTTTACCTTTGAAAAATCAAATTAATTGCCTATATTTGTTGTGAGTTATGACTTGGGCATGCAATGTAGGTGGTTGTGGATAACGGCCTCGTCTCGACGACCTTGCCTTCACGTCCCCATCCCTCGGCCGAGTAGAAGGTAAAACATAGGGTTCTCGGCCATCGCGCCGTTATGGATGTGGATGGCCTTCGTGCCTCCCATTGTTGATGTGTCGGCCTTCGTGCCGTAAATGTGGGTGTCGGGCATGGAGCCGATTGTTTTTTGCAGGTTTTGGTAACCTACCCATACAAGGGAGGTTCTGCTGAAATTTTTAACTTATACGGTTGCTTTATGCTTTTGCAGAGCAGAGGACGTCAGAGGAGCTCCGGAGTAGTCGATCCACTTCGTCGGCGTTGCGGGTCTGCCTGCACCGCCCCGACTCGCCACTGCCTCGAGTCGCCACTACCCCGCTATCCTGACTCCACCGCCACCTTAGGTATAAACAACATCTTATCTTGTATCTTTGTCGTAGGCCGCGTAAACTAGTTAGGCATCTCCCGTCCGAAAGAGATACGATTGGAGGCACGAAGATCACTGTGTGTATCCGACCGTATCTCTTTCGGATTGTCCACGTTATTTGGACAGCCCGTAGATGCGTAGATGAGGTTAGTTTCCATGCGCTGCTCCTGTCCTAGTCGGAGTTTCGGCACCACCTCCCCGTTGTTCTTCGGATACACACTCTCCCTAGCGGGACGTGTATCGGGAGAACAACGGGGAGGTGCTGCCGAAATTTCATCTTGGATAGGAGTAGAGCATGGAAACTGACCTCATCTACGCATCTTCGGGTGGGATTAGGACCTATCCTTCACCTACTAGATGATAGAAACGCCATGTAGATGCATGGGCTGGTTGTATTTGTCGCTTACATATGTATATGCCAGAGGATGGAAAATCATGACTGGATGTACACGGGCTACACGAGTAAGAGCACAGAATGGGTTCACAAGAGCAATGCTTTCTTGGAGCATGCATTTGGCGCTACTGCTAAAGGGTCGAGTCGGATGTCGTGTCCATGTAGCAGGTGTGAGAACAAGAAAAGAAAATATAAGAATGATGTGGGGCGAGATCTTTTCAAGTTCGGTTTCGTTAAAAACTATGCCTACTGGGTCTACCATGGTGAAGTCGATCGGCTCAGAGACGAGGTAGTGAGACGACGTCTCGAGGAGTATGATGGAGATGCCGGGGTAGCAGACATGATGGATGATTTTCATGAGGCACAGTTCGGTGAAGGAATGGAGGAGGAGCCAGAGGAAACCGCAAAGGCGTTCTACGACATGATGTCTTCGGCACAGAAGCCCCTTCACAATAAGACAATGGTTTCACAACTAGATGCCATTAGCATGAGTCAATACATGTTCGATGGCATGTTGACAATTATTGGCACCTTGCTGCCGGAGGGTCATGTTCTGCCAAAGAATATGTACGAGTCACAGAAACTCCTTCGTGCCCTTAAGATGCCATATGAGCAGATTCATGCTTGTCCAAAAGGGTGCATCCTATTCAGGAAAGATTTAGATAAAGCAACACACCGTCCAAAGTGTAAAACCTCTCGATATGTGGAGGTCGACCATGGTGATGGTAGGAAGGAATATCTTACGATCCCCGAAAAGGTTCTACGCTACCTTCCATTCATACCGAGGATCCAACGGTTGTACATGACAGAGGATATCGCGAAACAGATGACATGGCACAAGAATGGAAAAAGATACAGCCCTGACAAGATGGTACTCCCATCGGATGGTGACGCATGGAAGTACTTCGATGACATGCATCCTGACAAAGCTATGGAGCCTCGGAATGTACATGTGGCATTTGCAACAGATGGGTTCAACCCATAGGGAATGATGGCGGTCTCGTACACTTGTTGGCCTGTGTTCGTGATCCCCTCAATCTCCCCCTCGGCGTCATGTTTGACCCGAAGAACGTATTCATGTCGCTCATAATTCCTGGACACCCGGGAAAGAATATGGGTGTGTTCATGCAACCTTTGTGGGATGAGTTTAACGAAGTTTGGAAAAACTCGGTGCTGACATTAGATCGATCTACAAAGAGGAACTTCAAAATGAGTGTGTGGTACCAGTACTCCATGCATGACTTCCTGGCGTATGGCATATTAAGCGCGTGGTGTGTTCACGGAAAGTTCCCATGCCCATTATGCAAGTCAGTTGTGAGGTTCTCCTTGTTGAAGAAGGGAGACAAGTATTCTTCGTTCGACCAACATCGTCAATTCCTGCCTCTCGACCATCCATTCAGACGTGACGTCAAGCACTTCAGAAAAGGTGTCCATGTCACCGACCCCATTCCTCAGTTCATGAGTGGTGCGGAGGTCTTCGCTGAGTTAGAGGCTCAGAAATTTGATGAAACCAACGATTGTTTTTTTGGTTATGGACAACAACACATGTGGACTCATAAATTGGGCTTGACTAGTCTCCCCTATTTCAAAGATCTTCTTTATCTGCACTACATCGATGTAATGCACACAGAAAAGAATATCGTTGAGGCACTCTTTGGAACACTCATGGACACTGACAAGTCAAAGGACAACGTTAAGGCTATACTGTACTTGCAAGAGTTGTGTGATAGGCCAAAACTAGTGATGAAGGTTCCTGGTAATGGGAAGAGATGGCAAAGAGGTCCAGCCAATTATGTACTGAAAAGAGACCATAGGAAGAAAATACTGCAGTGGATCCAGACGATCATGTTCCCTGATGGGTACGCTACGAATCTGAGAAGGGGAGTGAATTTGTCTACTATGCGAGTGTTAGGGATGAAGAGTCATGACTATAACATATGGATTCAGCGACTCCTGCCTGCGATGACCCAGGGATTCCTCCCCAATCCTGTGTGGCACGTGCTAGTAGAGTTAAGCTATTTCTTTCGTCAGCTTTGTGCCAAGGAGCTATCTCGAGATGTGATTACTAACCAAGAGGAAGTGGCACCTCTGTTGATCTCCAAGTTGGAGATGATCTTCCCCCTGGCTTCTTCCTGCCGATGCAGCATCTGCTTTTGCACCTACCAACTCAGGCACAGATGGGGGGCGTGGTGCAGTGCTATTTGTGCTATCCAGTCGAGAGATTGCTAAAGATTCTTCGGAAAACGTGTAGAAATAAAGCCAAAATTGAGGCTTCTGTGGCAGAGGCGTTTATTCTGGAGGAGGTGTCCAACTTCACAACGACATACTATTAGGGCAACCTTCCTAGCATGCACAATCCACCATCTCGATACAACATCGACGGGAGTTCATCGAACCTGAGCCTTTTCAAAGGAGAACTCAGAAGAACAAGTGCATCGAAGATCAAGATGTTGCAGCTTGAGGAGTGGTGCAGTATCACATTGTATGTGTTTTAAACCTTGATGAAGTGGCTCCTTATGTGTAGTAAGTTCTCAATGAGCTTGTTACATACGCCGTCACCATCCTCCAACTATCGATCTGACCCACTTGTCTTTTGTTTATTCAGAAAATTTAATGTTGAACAATGAAGAGGCTTAAGGGATCCTTCCCTTGAAGAACAAGACCATGTTCTCAACAAGGGTGACCCCGATTTCATTTCATGGTTCATTACTAAGGTACAAACCAACTTATCTCTTATTTCATTTCATTTCATGATTCATTTCATGTAACGATATATCCGACCTAAACTTGTAGGCCCGCACAGATCCGAAAATGAGTGATGAGTCGAAATAGGTGGCTAAAGGCTTCGAGCGCAGAGTCAAGTCATTCACCGTTTATGATGTGAATGGCTATCGCTTTCACACAAGAAGCTACGAGGAGAGCCAACCAAATCAAAAGTCCACGAATAGTGGAGTTCGTACGCCTGGCACCGATGAGCGCGACTATTATGGCATAGTCGAAGAAATATACGAGCTCCACTATCCGGGTAGCAAAGCTACCAAAGCTCTTAATCCAGTGGTATTCAAATGCCATTGGTTCGATCCTGATGTCTAGAGAAAAGCCCTTGAGCTTGGGCTTGTAGAAATTCAAAAGGATTCCATCTATAAAGGAGATGATGTCTATATTGTGGTTCAACAAGCCTCACAAGTTTATTATCTCTCATGGTCATGCCAACAAGTTGAGGATCTTGTGGGTTGGTACATCGTTCAGTTGGTATCGCCGCATGGCAAAGCACCTCTTCCAAACGATGATGACTACAACTTTGACCCAAACACATATACCGGACAGTTCTTTCAACCTGAGGGCCTAGAAGGGAGGTTTGACATTGACATTACATCATTGATGGACATGGAAGAAGACAATGACTACGATGAGGACGAGGGTGTTGAGGTGCAGAATGTCAAAGACTTAAGAATTCTTGAGCGAATGCAATTAGGATTGGAGGAGGAGGATGAAGACGGGGAGGAGGCATTAGAGTTCGATAATATTGATAGTGATGATGACACACGAGTGCCACGAGGGCCACGAGCCACTGCCGATCGTGGAGACAATTTCTAATTCATGTAATATTATATGTTTCATTCCATTTATATCTCTTCATAAGTACTTACTATTTATTTATGCTAATTTGTTTTATCTTTGTAATTGCAGGCACTCGACAAAATGTCGGGCGGAAGCAGGCGGTTGCAGCGGCAGGTGTCCTCCTTTTACCGGAGGAGTACTGAGGATCCCGATGAGCCGACGACCGAGACGTCGACGAGGACCGGCCGCCCCCGCGGTCGTCCTAGGAGGGAGAGGACGAAGCCGACTCCTCCACGAGACCCGACGCCCGAGTTGACCCCTCAGGAGGAGGAGGACGAGGAGGAGAGGGAGGAGGAGGACAAGACCGAGGCCATAGTAGGAGGTTCCAATTCCTCTGCTACGAGCAAGGTATACCAGCGTGGGCCCACACAGCTCCCGCGGCAGGTTCCCTTAGCTCACCGCCGTCCGGTCATTCGACCTAGCGGCGAAAAGTAAGTAACCATTGTTGTTATCACTACTTGTTCATATTACATTAAAAAAATCGAACTTCAGACTAACATTTGTTCTTATTGACTCGTGTAGGAACTGGGTAATTATGATTGGAGGGGGTGGCAGCCGCCATATCTATCAATGACACCATCACTCTCCTGATCAAGAAGCACTACCCTGGCAACGTTGAGTACGCCGGGGTTGTCGGCCCGCCCTGGTCGTGGGACCACTTCATCTCCGCAGAGTCTAGTACGCCCGGCATCACGGTTGCTAGGTAGATTAAGAACGAGTTCTGGGTAAGTCTAGATCACATAACATTTGTCAATACTACGCATTCGTTTTACGTTCTTAAATTAATGAAAGGATACATGATGTTTGTATGCAGGAGTGGTACGCATGAGAGCCGGGGAGAGAGGCCAAGGCGAAGGTCATGCAGGACAAGGTTGCTAGGTTCCAACTCTGGGACCTGTACCACGAGGCGAGGATCAAATGCATCGTCACCGCCTTTGCCGAGCTGTACGGTGAAAAGGTCAAGAAGAAGCAAGCGAGGGAGAAGATACAATCTAGGCAGACCGACCTCACCAGGGACCAGTACCTCCAAGTAAGTAGGAAACATTAATAGCGATTTCTTTCAATTAATCTTTTGACATATTAAATACTTGACTTGACTTGATCCCATGCAGTTCTGTCCTGGTTGGTGCCAGGCCCACTCGAACTGTTGGGCGGCCATTGTGGACAGGTAGCTCTGTGACGAGTGGGCGAGAGGCACAAAGATCGCCAAGAGTGGCGCCTGCAGATGCCTAGGATGCCACACCGACAAGGCAAGCAAAGCCTTGACCGTTATGCTAAGAGATGGGTATGTTCTATTGATTTATGTTTTTATTCTAACGCTCAATACTCATTAGTTGCAATCATCTTTGATTTTTCTCGCAGTCCCAGTCGCATGGTGGTGCGCTGTGTAACCCATTCATGGCGTACAACTTGGCGAACAAGGGCAGGGCGACCAAACTGACGAACCAGTACAACCCCGACGATGGCCCCGACTCTTTCAGCAACCCCAACGCCTACACCAAGATCACCGAGTACAGGACGGCGGCTCATGCCCGTCATGGGGAGGACTTCGATCTGGCCACCCAGCCCCTGGACACGGACCTGTTGATGAGGTTGGGAGGAGGGAGGCCGCACGGTCGGTTGTATATGGATGGCAGCTCGGTCTCCTCCGCCTCCCTTCCCAACCTCACTGAGGTTCGGTCGAGGAGCACGAGCGGATCCATCCCCATCAAACCAAGGCAGACGACCATGGCGCAGCTTCAGGTAAGTACCGTTCAAGTAATCGATCAATTCTTACCTTGCATTTGCATTGTTTAAACCTTGCATGATGAATATTGCAGACCCAGATGCAGGAGGAGATGCAGAGGCTCAACGCCGAGATGGAAGCAAGGGATCAGGCCCGAGAGGAGGCCCATAGGCGCGAGTTGTCCCGGGTGGAGGCCCAACGCCTACAGTTGGAGGCTCTGAACCGCGACTGGGACCAGAGGTCGGAAGATATGGCTACCTTCTTTGCGAGCCTTAATGTCCCTGGTATGGTCGTGCCTCCCTCGCTGCTCGCTCTATTCGCTCCTCCACTAGTGTCGCATCCTGTTGGTCCTACATGGACTCTGGTGAATTTATATATATGGTTGTTTATTGTTTTAACTTCTTTGATCGTCCTCCAAGTACTAACGAATTCTCTTCTTCGTGCAGCCACAATCACAGGGTTTGGCGCCTTCGCCACAGGGTCAGCCTTCGCCACAGTACGGGTGGCCCCCTCGTGGCCCTCCTCCGTACTACGGGTGGCAAGGTGCACCTCCTCCGCAGTCCGAGTGGTCTCCTGGCCCTAATGCGCCGCTCCAGTGTGGCAAGGTGGTCCTCCACCGACCGGCAGGTCGCAAGAGTGGCCGCAACGTGGCCAAGGTGGGAGCTCTTCAGGAACTGGGGGCCAAGGTGAGCAGTGATGGGTTTGTGAGGAGTGATGCCTGTGATGTGGATTTTCGTTTTGAACATGTGATGGTTGGATGAATTATGAACACATGTTGTGATGAATGGATTATGGATATATTTTATGTATTCTGTGATTGGATGTGGATATCCATGTGATATATATTGTATTTATGTGATGGATGAATGCATATGTGATCTATATGGTGTTTATTGTGATGAAAAGGGAAAAAATTAGAAATTTCCCAGCTTTGCCGAGTGCCACACTCGGCAAAGGGACCATGACAGTCGGCAAAGGGGCCATGACACTCGACAAATCTGGAAAATATTTTCCAGACTCGGCCAGTTTGACAGCTTTGCTGAGTGCCGGCCTGGTGACACTCGGCAAAGGGAGGTGCTTTGCCGAGTGCCGGCTAGGTGGCACTCGGCAAAGAATTTCCAAAAAAAAAAATTTTGCCAAGTGCTGATGTGGCACGCACTAAGCAACAATTTTTTTTTTTTAAAAAAAAACTCTTTGCCGAGCGGTTGCCATGTCAGCACTCAGCAAAAAATCCGTCAACTTGACGGTCGCCGTTTTTGTTGCCGAGTGCTGACCTGACACTCGGCAAAGCCTTTGCCGAGTGCCCGATATTCCCGACGAATTCTTTGCCGAGTGGGCTTTATCGAGTGGGATTGGCCCATTGCCGAGTGGGTCAGACACTCGGCAAAGCGCCTGAATCCTGTAGTGATATGGAAGGAAATAGTTAGGTACCGAATGGCAAGAGTAAGGAAGGATCGGGGTGAGCGAAGATAGCTTTGATGAGACCCAATACATTAAGTTTCTGGACTGAGTCCCTAACTGACCCAGGATCTTGAGCACGATAACAAACAAATTCTTAATAGTCTACCTGAGGCAAAAACATCATTCAATAGGCACAAATAGGAACAGTTAGTGTATCAAGCATCAAAGCAAGAAAGAAAATAAGTTGATTCAGATTAATGCAACTACATATGGAATTGGATCTACTTTTCTATTTCATTTGCAAGCTTGCTGAAACCTAAAGATACCCATCCACTATTAACGAATTCATTCGTGGCACCAAGAACACACACGTTTGTAACTCTCTTGGAGAAAGGTAAATACCGAAAGAAAGAATGCTATACCATTTTAATCCGAGTACATGGTGCTATATATAATATAAGACCCAATGCATTTAGTGCTCACACGAGCCACCGATGGCATTTTTTTTCTAAAAAAAAATCACACAGATGGCATTGATTTCTCTGTTGCTCTTGTCGATCATATACATCTCCACGCAGTTCAAATTCGAAGATGGTCTCTATATATGTGTGTAAGACAGGACGATATCATTGGCACTAGAAGAAATAAAAGCAATAGCTAAAGAAGCACCCAATTAAGCTTGGACTAGGAGTTGGAGGCATCAGGAGCACAGTGGATGTTTTTGTTGATGCAGTAACAACAATAGCATCATCGGGAGGAGGGGCCGCGCCCCATGTCTTGGTCTCGGTCTCGGGGAGGGAGAGGCGGCTCGGTGGGAGATGGAGGCGGTGAAACAGAGAGAGTGAGAGAGGAGCCTTGAAAGACGCTGTCAGGCCTCACTTGGGTCTGTTTGGCCTCGTCCTTTTTAAACACATGACCCTTGGAGACTTTCACCCATGCTGCTTGTTTCTCTCTTTGAAGCAATGTTTTTGTTTATACTGAGCATCGGAGAGGCAACATTGTTGTCCTGTATACATGATGACACAAATTGAGGGCCGCGTGGGAGACAACAAACACACAGGAACTAACGAATCCCTAATAAAGGGCCATCTAGCAAAAACGGTCATCCAGAGTCGCTTCATTCGGTTAGGATCAAAAGTACATGTTTTCTACTCTCTGCTAATTATCAAATTAGTCCAAGAATTAGAACATTCTCTATAACTAACTAGTACATACTCTACTGACCTACTACTAGCTAGGAGCTAAGGAAATGGATCACACCAATTTTTTTGATAAGATTAAACCAATAGAAACAAGAGTTTACCTCCATTTCCCATCATTTTAGAATATATAAAAAAAACAATGTTTGATCTGCATTCCAATTGATGTCAAACGTTTTGACAGAACACATGTCCTTTCATTATATATATGAGCAAACACTTGACCCTTCCAGACTGTCTTCCATGCTTGTTTCTCTCTTTGGAGCAATATTTTTCTTGGGTTTGAACATCACAGATGCTATATTTTTGTCCGG
>CM039120.1:44702271-44751220 GCA_022036555.1 Microstegium vimineum | reverse complement strand
AAGCCGAGGCGCTCAAAGGACCTCCGAATCCACCCCCCTCGAACAGTTGTACGTTGTCGATTGCCGAGCCGGCGGGGAAGAGTGTTCTAATGGCCTCACGATTGGACGCCAAGAGTGGTCCACCAAACAAAGCCATGTAAGCATCGTACTCGGCCCCGGAGTCGGGCGGATGATGCTGTGGCCGAAGCCCCAACTTTGCCATCAACACGTTTTGTGCCTGCACAGTCGGGTTCGACACCTGCTTTTCGCCGCCAGCCTGCCACTACGACGAGGCAGGTTATCACACAAGTTCATTCGCGTATTTCACACATTGCAAGGAATAACGTTCAGTTTAACTATATATGTACACAGTACAAGATTAATCACTTAATATAATGCCTTACAAGATGGTACCCTAATGGGACGTGCATGACACCAAGCCCAATTGTGTTGTGTTGATTGAGCAGTAAGGCAAGTAAGTTGTGTGATTAATTCCGGCCTGCTTGATAGATGCATCTTGTTCTATATATAGCTGCGAATTTATTCACTTGCTCCACTCGTACATGACTGGCGCAGTGGCATTACAACCATGTAGTGCATCACAGGAGTTATTATTTCTCCTCTTTTTTTAAAAAAAAAAAGAAGGAAAAAGAAATCACATTTATATAAACACTGCACTTCTCTCTTCGGCACATCTACATTTTTGGTGGAATAGGTAGTTGTGTATACGATATGCAAAGACTAGGGGTATTGGATTGGAGTGGGGATAATTAGCTATAGTCCCATGCATGCATGATACATGGTGTTCTCTGACAGGGCTTATTGGGCTTCTGTCAAAGTAAATAGGAACCGGAGACATCAGCAATGCCAAAGATGTTCAGAGAACACTCTAGTTTACAAATACTTGACTGATAGCTTGGCTGATATGGGAGCCAGTATTAAGTACTGCGATTTTCCCGGACGTCTCCGAATGCAAAGTGCTGCCTTTCTTCTTGACGTGTTGACGCTGTCTAAACACTCAAGTTTGCACTTCTTGGATGATCCATGACAGGACAGGTGCTGGTACTAGGATTATTCGCAGCAGAGCCGAAAGATCCTTTGTTACTAGGATTATCCCATCCACACATGGCACCTGTGACGTTGCAAGCAAAATCTCCTAGCAGATGTATGATAAAATAGGAACCGGACCCAACAGGAGCACTAACGATGTTCATTGTGTCCCGCAGCTGCAACTCATTAAATTGATGGTGCCTTGTTAAGAGAAATAATTGGTTGCAGCTGAAATAATGATGAGACGAGAGAGAGGAGCCAAATATTTCTGGTCTGCCCTAGTGAAATTGATGGTGCCTTGTTAAGAGAAATATATAATCGATGCATTTCAACTCATTAAATTTCACTAGGGCAGACCAGAAATAATGATTAGACGAGAGAGGAGCCAAATAATCGGTCAATACTACTTGCGGCCATTCAGGTCATGCGCATGGCCGTGCATGCACGTGCCGGCCAGCACTCAGCACTGGAGCCCCTATCCCCGTGGAAGACTCCACCCGGGTACCAACTTTACTTTCCTCCATGTCGGTGACGACCTTAATCGCATAACTGCTGCAACCACTCAGTTTTTGCTACCATGCACTCGATGCATCTCATGATATGATGATTATAAATGTTTTTTTGAGGCATTTTTTATCTCGTGCAATGTCATCTCTACATACACTACTACAATAAACATTTTATTAACAGAGGCGGGTAGTGTGTCTGCCTCTGACAAAAATTGTAACCGTTAATTGACCATTTTCAGTGCGACCACCTCTATAAATCAATTAACCGCCGCATAGCGTACGTCTTTGGTGAATCGGACTATGAACGTACTACTACTCAGCCATTACATCTCGCTAGCTACTGCTATACCATACACTCATTTGTATTTACGAATTCCACAATCTAGGAAGAAGGGGATCGGATGGGAAATATTATATCTCACCCCGCCTCTGGCTTCTCTCGTGTGCAGCACCCACGAACCACCTCTACAAATTGAGACAGTTTGAAATGTAGCCACCTCTACAAATTGATTTTAGAGTTTTGTGTTCCCAACCGCCTCTAGATTCTGATTTTTAAAGGCTGCTAGAGATGACAGAAGAGCCACTACGAGAAACAGCAGCATTACCGAGTGCCGCACGCTTTGCCGAGTGTCAGCTTTGCCGAGTGCAGGTCAACGTGGCACTCGGCACAAAATCCCACTCTGCACATCTCGCTTTGCCGAGTGTCGGGCACTCGGCACCGAACTACACTCGGCAAATCAAGCGCTTTGCAACCAGATTTTTTTTGTAGCTTTTACATATCAGCATGGTCAACATTTTCAAGTTTGACACTTTTTAAAACTTTTTGTTACATTTTTTACTTTATTTCATTTACTTAATTTATCCCAAAATACTCAAGTTTGAACTGCGGGTGTATCGAATAGTGGATTTCAATGAATGAAAAAAATGTTATTCTTGTTCTTGAGTGTATGTTTAGGCCAAATCGAGAAAAGAACCCGAAGTTTCGATCAACGTGCTCTCGGGGCAACGCCTCCAAGTTACGTGCGGGCGGTTTTAAAATTCTAAAAAATTCAAACGAAATCCGAAAATCACGAAACTTGGCGAGGTGTCGTACATCATATGCGTATGCTATGAAATTTTTTTGAGAAAGTTTGGAGCACGTTGTCACGTACGATGCTCAGAAACCAGTAGTTCTCACATACGATCACTTGTGGCAGAGGCATTTATTCTGGAGGAGGTGTCCAACTTCACAACAACATACTATAAGGATAAACTTCCTAGCGTGCACAATCCACCCTCTCGATACAACATCGACGAGAGTTCATCGAACCTCAGCCTTTTCAAAGGAGAACTCGGAAGAGCAAGCGCATCGAAGATCAAGATGTTGCAGCTTGAGGAGTGGCGCACTATAAAACTGTATGTGTTGTTGAACCTTGATGAAGTGGTTCCTTATGTGCAGTAAGTTCTCAATGACCTTGTCACATACGTCGTCACCATCCTATCGATCCAACCCACTTGCCTCTTGTTTTTTCAGAAACTTTATTGTTGAACAATGGAGAGGCTCAAGGGATCCTTCCCTTGAAGAACAAGACGATCTTCTCAAAAAGGATGACCCCGATTTCATTTCATGGTTCAGTACTAAGGTACGAGCCAACTTATCTAGTATTTCATTTCATTTCATGATTCATTTCATGTAACGATATATCCGACCTAAACTTGTTTTGGATGACATGCTGTACTAAGGTACGAGCCACAGCCGTCCAGATTATGTTTTGGATGACTAGCCCACATGGTAGTCATGCCCTATAGCCACTCTGAATTTGTGGAACTTCAATGTATCATAAACTTCTAGAGTGTTGTGAAACGGATGTGGCGAGAAATCTAGGCGATAATAAAGTGGCATGCTGCATCCCTTTGTTCTTTTCTAGGAATTTGCAGTGACAATACAAGCTCTGGTATTCTAAATTCTGAATTCTACAATGCATTTGTCATTAGTTCCCAGATGAACTTGTGGTTTCAGAATCAGTTTATGGGCATATCTTTTATGTCACCATGCTCGGCGTGATGGTGCTGTGGGGATCTCCCCCACAGTTTTGCCTTAAAAAAACATGTCCGGAATAATTAGTGTAAAAATATGATGAGGCCACCAATTTGAGGTCTAATATAAGATATAACTTTTGACATGAAAACTACTTGCATCAGAGACTTTTTGTTAATATGATAAGCTTATCTTTTTCTTACTTTAGGTGAAATCTCGCAAGGATTCTTTCTCATTCAAGAAACTAAAAATCACTGTATTTTTATACGTAGACACTAGAAAAAAACCGAGCCGTTGTATCAGATCATAGATCTATCTATTATCAAACTTTATTTACATTAAATGAATGACTGTTGTGGATTGTTGAGCTTTTAAAACTTCTAGAATATGTATTGACTATTGGACTGGCTACAAATATAATCACAAATTTGTTCATTTGCCTCATTCGTAGATGACTCGTGCATATTGGCATTAACAACACGTAGAACACTACAAGAGTTATTAGTTTTTTTTAAATAAGAATAAAAATCACACATTTATTTATACTAGTAAAATTGTCCTGGCGTTGCAACGGGTAATAAGCAAACATACTATTATCATTAATTTTAAACTTCACGAGCTAATAATCTAGCATGGTTAAATGTTTTTTCAGTTGGATGTAATACGTATTGATAAAAGTAATTTATCGGTTCCAAATTTGAGATGGCAGTTTGTAAAGTAAAAGAAGATCCTCAATACAAAGATACAATGACAATTAAACTATTAAAAAAAGATGTATATTTGTACCTATTTTTTTTACCAAAGCTATATTTATGTTTTCTTATGAGAAAACTCACCTAGCACGTGAAAGCTTAGCATCAAGATCACATCATTACGCATCTTCCAGGCTACCGAGACGTCGAGCCGGCCGCTACGGTGGTGTTCTGCTCGCGTCGACCGAGCAGGGTCCAGGTCCACCCTGCATCGCCGTCGTCATCCTTGGTACGAAAATCTCTTCTTTATGCGCTGTTGCGCTTGGTCTGGTGTAGCTGGCAACACGCGACGCTGTGGTTCAGGGGCGCGGTTCTGCATGGGACGACCGACCTGACTGCATCAGCTAGCTGCAAGTGCGGTGCCTTATTTTATCTTTCTTTTGCTGCTATTTTCCCTTACCACTCTCATGATCTTGGTTTCTTTCTCGGATCCAGAGTTTCTTCCTCAGATCTGGCTAATGGTGAAGTGGAGCCAGGGTCGCCCTTATCGCCAAGGCGCTCCGCTCCACCGCCTATGCGCATCCACCGACGAGCTCTATAATTTGTACCGATTTTGTTTCAAAATAGAAGAAGATATTTTTTAGAACAAGGGAAGAGGAAATCATGAATATATTGGTTTGATTTAAGGAGTCCTTGTCTTATTGAGCTCGTGGGATTTATTGATTCGAGGAGTTACCTTATTGTGATTTGGATTCCTATTCTATTTAGGATACCAGACGTGCCTATTCTATTTGGAAAGGAGATTTGAATTCCTATTCTATTTGATATACCATACGTGAGTAAACAAAATAGTAGGGGAAATGCCAGACGAAAAAATTACCAGACCAAAAATTAGGTTAAAATTTCGTCTCTTTATTATTAGGTATAGATATAGATTGATAAGAGTGAACTGCACTGTGGGTCATAAACTTTTTATATTTCTCATTAAGGCCTATGAAATTTTTTTCACTCATCTGAGTCCATAAAATTTTTCCACTTCTCTCACCTAGGTTCATGAACTTTTTTTCACTCATCTAAGTCCATAAACTTTTTTCCCACTTATCACCTACCACATCAACAGCAAGCCACAAAAGACTCTACTGCTTACATGGCCGCTAATATGGCGCCATTTTTATTTTTATGTCATAAACTAGGTAAACTTTAAAAACGTTGTATAAAATCATAGAAAATCGTAAAAAAAGAAAAATCCAGTTTCGTTAGACTCCACACTGACAGATCTATGCTATAGATATATAATATGACATGTTTTAGTTTAAAGTTTTTGTTGGAGCTGTAGATTTATGTAGATCTAAAAATAAACAAGTTTTAATTGCAAAAAAAGCATGTGATGTATAGATAAATCTAAAGGTAAAAATTTTACCGTAACATGGTAATGTTTAGAGTTCACAATGTATAGCAACACCATCAAAAGGCAAGGGGAGCATATTTTCCATCTTCACATCCTTTTAATTATTTATTAAATGTTAAACAAGCATAAATCTAGGTAAATGAATAACTCGGTCTTACATGATCTACTGAAGCTGAAATTTTTACCATACCTCAAGCATATATTGAAGTCTACTATATAAAAATTTCACCACAACTGGAGCAAAGTAGCTCCAGTTATGAATTAAACATAGAAACACATATAGATATACATAAATTTACACCTACAGCAACAAAAAATAACTTTAAACAAAAGCGTGCCATATTTTATATATATTGCATACATATGTTCATGCGGAGTCTAACAACTAACAAAACTAGATTTTCATTTTTACAATTGTTCTTTGATTTTATACAATTTTTCAATGTTTAAGCCAGTTTATAAAATTAAAAAAGCGCATGACGCCATGTAAGTGGCCACGTATAGTAGACCTATGTGGTATGTCCTGGACCTAAGTGAGAACTAGGAAAAAGTTCATGACTTATATGAGCAAAAAAAGTTAATGAAACTAGTTGAAAAGTGGAAAAAGTTTATGGACCTAAGTGAGGAATGAAAAAAAGTTCATGGATCTAGATGAATGAAAATAAATTATAGACCGAAGTAAGAAATGAAAAAAAAAAGTTTAAGGACCCACAATGTATTTAACTCTTTATATAAACACGAAACTCTCTTAGGCATATGACATTTATATTTCTAGTGGAATAGGTAATCGTGTACGTGATGGAAAGACCAGGAGTATTGGTGTGGCCGAGTGCAGTGGGTAGGTATTGCCTGTCAAAGTAAATAGGAACCGGAGGCATCAGCAATGCCAACAATGTTCAAGGGGTCCAGCCGATAAGATATCGCTGAGGCAACTCCGCCATCAGTAAACACTCTAGTTTGTACTACTAGTGTCAGGCAACTTGTGTGATGTCAAGGTTACGTGTGAGGGATTGAGCACCGGTTTGGGTCTACACAAGCGACAAGCGCCAATAAAATACTTATTATTGAAACTGACAGACTGAATCCGTAGTTTTCATATATCACAGTGCATATGCAGCATTGTCTAAAACAACCATTATTTGTTCAGAGATGTGCGGGGAAAGTCTCCGAGAACACTAGCACTAATGTGAAGTTCAAAATGTGCTGGAACAAAGATCTCATATATATATACTGCCATGATAAAGCGACAACATGGCTGTGTTTGCGGTCCAAGATTTGACTTGCATTAGCGTTAGTCTTCCTGGATTTTTCTCCCTGAAGGTTTGGACATGTCTGAATGCAATTTGTTGACTTTTGAAAATTCTCTAATAAGTAACAATTATATAGCAATGATGATGATCGAATTTGATGAGAGGTGTCTCCGTGTGTCTGTTGTTATGTTGAACAATATCTTTTCACTCTTCAGCCAAGCTAGCATCCTTTCATCTGAAGAATAATGACAAACTGCGGTTTGGTGACAATAAAAAAAAACAAACTGCTATTCACCTATCTCTCCATTAAATCTCTATAAAATCACTCATTTCTCCATTAAATCTCTATAAATTTTACCAAAATTTTCATTGTTGATCATGATATTGTTACTTAGCTCCCTCCCTTTGGTCGCATCCTGGATCCGCCATTGCTATGGCCCGTAAAAAATTGTATGATCCATGACATGGCATTTCCTTTTACTAGGATTATTAGCAGCAGCCTAAAGATCAGCTGGGGCTATGGACAGTGCAGTATGTCTAGCAAGCGTCATGGTCGTTTATGTAATGATTCTTTACTTTTATGCTACCCTGGCCCGGCAGCTACAGTATAGCTATGTCTTGAAATATTTTTGGAGACATTAATTGTCTGTGCAGGAAAAGAAGCCACATTCATATGTATAAATGCCCATCGACACATGCAAATATGTTTGTCGATCCCATACACACATGGCACCTGTGACGACTAATCAGGATGCTATAGCTCCTAGCTGTATGAGAAAATAGCTAGGAATTGGATGCAACAGGAACACTGACGATGCCAATTGTGTGAAGTGTCTAAGATTTGACTGAGTGATCCGATGTTGAAGCACAGTATAGTTCATTTGTTGCTTCCGGAAACCAAATTGCTTTAGCTCCCCTACCCTCGTCGTTTGACCTCAGTGGGGTGTGGTTGCCATCGTTTGCCAGATCGGTAGCCCCGGATGTTCATATGAACGACTTACATTGCTTTACTGTGATAGCTCATTGTCCTTTTCAGGGCCGCCGTTCGATAGGGATTATTGTCCAGCTTTACGAAGCTATTTTTCAGCTTCTTCTTTGAGGGCCGAATCTAGCAAGATTAGGCACCAGGGTCGGCATCAAAGAAGCTAGTGTGATATGATGTTTTATTGGAAATTATGGCTAAACTAAACAAAAGCACAATATATAGAGGATTAGCTAACAGTTGTGAGGGTCATAGCGGATCTCATGATATACTCCTAGGGCCGCCCCCTGCCTCCTACAAACAACTATTATGGAACTTCTCCCTCGAAGTCCCTGAAATGTGATCTCACGTATCCTAGAAATATCGATGAAACTGAAAATATTAACTTCTTCCATCTCTCTATTTCTCTGTAACTGTTTCAATTAGCAAATATTTTTTAAACAACCACTACAACTCAACTGGTGGTAAAGCTGCTTAAAGGATCACAAGACAGAAGACCCTTATTCTCCATGTGTGTTTTCTTGCCAACGGTAGTGTGCTGTCGTTTTCCCTAAGTCGCATTATAACATAAAAAACCTTTTTTTTTATGTCTGCTTAAGCGTTTTTGAGACGGACTGTGCAAAAACAAGTTTCAGACAACAGGACACGAACTTTCGATGAACAATAAAAATCTGTGCAACAACAAGTTGCAGAGAAAAGGAAATGGTTATGGAAAATAAAACGTGGTCCCCACATGATTTCTACTGTTGCCCGATACCACACGAATCTGCTGTTGAGTCCTGTGCTGGACTCCTCGTGGTATCGATGCCAGCAATAGCAATGGCGGCGGCTCAGTCCTCCACCGATTCGCTGGCTCCGCCCCTCCGCCGCCACCCGCGCCGCCTCGTCTTCGACCGTCGCTACGGCTGGATGTAAGAGACACACGAACCCCACCCGCGCCGCCTCGTTTTCTCCTGTTTCTGTGTGCTCTGACGCTCCCCTTCTCCCCCGCAGCTTCGACGAGTGGACGGACCCCGCCGACCAAGCCCTCTCCGGCGGCCGCGGAATGTTAGTGCTTCTTCCACCAGTCCCCCTGTCCCGTGGACGGTGGATTTCCTCCGAGTTCCTTCTTTTCCCCAATTTTTCTCAGCCTCAGCTCTAGCTAATATCTGGCATGTTGCGTCTCAGGTTCTGTGCGGTAACGATTGCGCGGTCGCTGGTGAACGCTGCGGCGTCCTCGGTAATCTCCTTGCTGACTAGTTAGAATATGTGATGAATTTTCTTGTATTCGTTGGATTGGTTGGATTGTTGTGAAAGGGGGGCGTGGTACGATGGATTGGAGGATTTTACTGGCAGCTCGATAGGGACACATAAGTAATTCTGCAAGAAGACAATTATGCAGTTCATTTTTGAGATACACACTGGTAATGCAAATTAGTTATTGTAGTGACAATCATGAAAATGTGGATTTTTTAAAAATTAGATATATCTTGAGTGGCAGCCTGGCATTTATTCCACTCCCATGATTAGTTTGGTTAAATCCATTCTCTTCCCAGCCATTTTTTTTTAGATAATGGATATCAAAATATCCGGCCTCTACATCCTTGGATGTACACAACCCAAGACATAAGGACTGGGATTCCTTAACCCAACATTTTCCAAGCAGGTATGAACAATACTAAACGGAATTATGTGTAATAGTACGTAAAACCTTTACCGTTCTGGCCTGTCATCAACTAGCTCTATATAAGTTCCATAGCCTGGTTGCCTCCCTTCTCGATGCCACTATAAGTTATGGGAAATATTTCTTCTGTACATTTGACTATCAATGCCACTATAAAAAACAACACCTAGCCAGTTACCTTCAGGTTTCTCGAACAACCAGACATCCTCGAACAGTCACATGCAAGAAACACCTGCAGCTATATATAAATATGGGATTTAGAGGCATCAGGGAGTGAACCATGCTCCCATTCTTCCTTGTTTGCGTACTGGGCTAGAGCAGCACCGTCCACAGTATGGACATTAGAGATTGTCCATGGAATCTTGGATGAGAGAGGCTATCCACTGGCAGGATGTATCCAAACAGATCGATTATATAGTGCAATTCCTAGCTCTGCTGTTTAAGGTTGAACTAATAGCTTTTGTCATAACTGTGAAACGCTGGCCCTACTAGTGTTCGAGAGTGCTACAAGTACCATGCATTACACAAACCTGAGTGCATGAACTGCACAATATCTACACAAACTGCATGCTCATCAAGTGCCAATAAGCTACAGGTATTGGGAGTTGGGACAAGGGTGTCTCTAGAACGTAGATCAATCAGTGCATGAACACATCAACCTGAGTGTTTTCCCTCCTAGAGCTCCCTGACATTGCTGTCCTCGATGACAAAAAAAAGGAGCAGGCCAAGAACCCTAGCTAATCTGCCCTTCCTCTCCCACGGTGGTATGTAATTATGCAAACTTACTCAATGATGAGCTCAAAATGATCTAGTTTTGTTTTTCTCATAGAGTAGTTCAGTTGGTCAATCATGGATGTAACTACATTTGAATGTCATTGTCCTGTGGTATTTATTGTCAGAAAAATTTGCTAGAGGACTCCCTACACAATAGTGATATTTGCTATGGTTCACTCAATACTGGTCGACAAATGAATTGAAGTCTAATCTCACATCCCATATATCAATACCATGATTGTAGAGTCTCCTCTAACAAGTTTCCCTTCATTATTAATTACACTATGTTTTTTCTTTATATGCTTGGTTTACCCCAATACTTTCAATCTTAGAAGCCATATAATATTTATCACTACGTGAAAACACAGTAAGTGATGCCCAGCTAAGAGGACAATGCAATATACAACTTTTAGTCAATAATTAGAAAAATGCAGTTTGGTCAGTGCTTTCCCCCCGCAATAATTTATGAGACCATCAATTCAGATTACTTGATGTTATGTTGAGCAAGGACGTAATCGACAAACAGAGAAACCTGATACAAGCTTGGACAATGCAGATGCCACTCATCTCCATTAGCCAAATGGTTATGCCCGAACTCTCATGTGCCCATTACCTTTGCTAACCAAACAGCACCATAGACCCCCTCCCCCGCCCAATCCATAAACTTTCTCAAACTCATGTGCTGCCATTATTTTGTCCAACCAAACAAAGCCTAGTGATCCCACCATAGACACCCCCCAATCCATTTCCATTTCCGTTGCCAACCAGTTTGCTAACCAAACACTATCAAAATTTTAAGTAGTCCTCATGGAATTTACAAGCTCGTTGATGTATAATTTTAGTTCAGCCTCGTCGCCATATCTACTAACTTCAATATTAGATTAATTAATTTCTGGTGAATTAGAGTAGTTATGCAACTTTACTATAAAACCTACAACCTATAATTCAAGAAAAATGGAATGTATTGGAGGCACGTTGAATTGTTTTTATTTTTACAATATTAAATAAAAAGTGCAGGTAAGATGGATGTAATAACTCAACCTTCTGAACATAAGAAAAGATGTTCCTGCTTTCTAGCCATTCCTTTTTCTTTCTGCATCTCATTTTTCTTTAGAAATTTTTATGTTACAACATAGAGTATATATGAAAGAAAACTAGACAGAGTCTGGCCATTGTGTGACTGTCGATAACAAGCTGTTTATTGTGATTTCATTAATCTTGAGACCAACCAACCTAGTAGTCTCAGTTATAGAAGGTGCTTGTAGAGGTAGGGTCTCTATGTGTGCATTCATATGGACTTTGATAAACCACTGATGCCGTTGTCATCAATAGCCATCACTCCTCAGCATGCAACCCACAGCAAGCTTAGCTGTTTTTGATCGTCTTCCAGCATAGAGCCGCAAAAGGACACTGAAATATATAACAGATAACTAATGTCCTATTCCATCAAGTTTCTTGACACATCACACACAATTGCTATTTTTCTGCACGTTGAAGTCTTTTCTTCTTCTTTCCATATATATTCCTTTGGTTAGGCCTATCAATTAACATGAGCCACATGAAGAATCTTATCCTTGTTATGCATATATAGACTTCCAAAACCTTTGGAAAGTTTATGGCACTTAGATGTTTCTAAGCATTCGTAATTAATTAGGTGTGCAAGAACTCTATGGCACTGACCATGCATGGCAGTTGCTGCAAGAACTCTGCCCTACTTATGTCTCATGCTGTCTATACGCCACAAAATGTTAAACACTAGTCAAAAGTTGCCAAACTTTCAAATGTGGGTTCTGGATTATTGATTTTTCTGTTCATCCATTTCACTATGTATCTAAACATATTATTATATGCAGATGCATATAAAAATAGATATAAAACAAAAATTAAAGAGACTTATAATTTGAAACGAATGGAGTATTTTAATAGCAAACTCACAAAGTGTAGCTATAGCTAGGAGCATCACACCGAAGCTTGCAGCTCACGCACGCTGAATAATAATTTGGATCTTTGCCTATTGACAATCTATACGTAACAATCTTTGCTGACTAACAATATAATGTTATAATTTCTTTTACCGATTGATGGTTCCGTGAGATCATTTAATAAATGGATTAAATAAAGAAAGGTCCATTTGACTTCATTTGTACAAAAGTCCATTATAACATCGATCAGAGATCGCACAGGCACCGTCCAAAGCATAGTATATGTATTATAAATTTAATACTTTTTAATATATATTTAGTTAAAGTTATTTCTTAGAAAGTGAAAACAATAAATATTTATTAGAATAGATATTTAGAGATAGAGGGAGTATACTTTTTTACTTGCTGCTACAAATAATTTCTAAGGGCAAACTGATCATAGCTCAGCTGGTTGAGTTCCTTGTGGTGAAACCTATCCATCGGGGTTAAGTCCTCAACTTGGTGCTCGCCGCGGTCTTTCCATATGATAGACAGTTCAAGAAAATAAGAGATGATGCAGTTTTAAGGCATCCGGGAAAATTAAGGCAAGCTATCTACTACTCGCAGCCCAGTGGAAGGGAAAAAAATGCAAACGACAAATCTGACAAAGTTTTACCTGGCGAGCTTTAAAGAATTCGTAGCAAGAACCATTAATGCAAACTTCGACACTAACCATGCATTAATGCAAAATTCGACACTCAGTCCTTACTGAATAGGTAAACAGATTTATTCAATTGATACCGGAACTCAAAAACTTGATTAAATATTAGGGTTATTATAGATAATGACTAAAACATTGTGCAACTCCTTGAAAGTGAATCCGGACATCTAGTGAGCTTAACTTCGTGAAGACTTCGTTTGGAAAAAAAACAGAGAAATAAAAAAAATTGTTAATCATGCGCTGATACCTAACTATAGGTCTTAGTTACCATTATATTGTTTCCAGGTCCTACGAATTGAGAATGAAAATTTGAGATCTACTTTCACAGTGAATCCGATACCTAACAATATTATAAGCACCTGAAAAAAATATTTGTTTCACAATGTAGACATTACTCTTTTGTAACAAATTATGCGCATCTATGAATCTGGTAAGCGACTAAGAGCGTTCACGTGTGCACATAATTCGTGGCACTGGTATGTGAATTTTGATGGATCAGAAAGAGTAATATCTACACACCTCAACCACCGTGCAATACTGGTCGCATTAAAGTGCTGGTCTCCACACATTCATATCTATATATATAGTAAGCACCCGAACAAGATATTATACAATGGATCATCGTGTAGTTGTTTTTCAGAGTGTATCTTATAGCCTCTTTGTCCATATCACAACCATATATCAATTCATAGGAGTAGGATGCATTGGGCAGCAAAATGCTGCATGCAGATTTCACGAGTCCTCTTTGGAATGCTGAACCAGCATTTCTCGGATGTACACGAGTACCTTTGGAATGCTGAACCAGCATTTCTCGGATGTACACGAGTACCCCAGTGTCTCAAATTCTGTGCGGAGATTGATGCTTTTGTGTAAAATAGGAAGTACAACCGACCTACCAGTTGAATCCAACAAACTGATCGATGTACTGGTGCAACACTATTTTTTTTGCGATAAAAGAAGAATTATATTATATGAAACATGAGTACATCAATACATTACAAGCACGTTGCAATACAAGATAGTACTCACGCTGTGAATAGCACAACTCAAATCCTAACCTGTTAATCGCTTTGCAGTGTAGATGACCGCACAGGCAAACACTCGGCAAATGGCCTGAGAACAACTGCCCAACGAACGACGACCAACATTCCTGTAGGTGGAATTGAGGATCTTTTTCTTTTTGCTAGTGTTTTCCTTCTTTTTCTTTCTGCCACCGAAGAACGAGGAAGACTGATTTGAAGGATATTCTCCCTACACTACAAGAAATGTTGCATCTTTACACTTGATATTTGTCATAAAATCTATAAAATAAGTCATTGGTTGTCATTTGTGACACGAAGTTGACGAAAAATCAAATGTCAAAATATGAGCGTCTTTAATGACAACTTATGACGTTTAGATGTTAAAATCATAACATTATGACTTTGATTTCAATTGTCATAATCATTTATGACTTCCGACTAATGTCATAGGTTTCTTGAACCTTGCCACATAAGCGGATGCCACGTAGGATAGCTTGCTAATGTGGCAAAGCCAAAAATGTCATAAAATTAAACTTGGCCTATTGAAGCCCATGTAGCAAGCTGGCTAAAAATGGACCAGCCCAATTGATTCTAGCTGATTTTTTTTACTAAAGCAGCCCAATACATTTTGGCCCAAATAATTTTTAGAATCTTTCCATTTTTTCTCAGCCCAATCAATTTCGATTTTTTTTCCAGCCTGATTGATTATAGCAACTTTTGGCCCAATAAGAATTTCAGGTTGGCCCAATTTAGAATGGCCCACAATTTAAATCCAAGAAAATCAATTTTCAAATTTAAAAGACCCATTATAAGCACAGGCCACATTTGGATCCAGATTATCACAAACCAACCAATCACAAATAAAGAAGAATATTATAATCCATAGTTGCAGCAGATTATTAAAACAGCCAAATATCACATGTCATAGTCCAAATTCACAGAACATTACACATGAGTAGCCAACCACATCCCTGGTCATAGTCATTACACAAATAGCATAGCCAAATCCCAGATAAGATCAAAGGTCATCTCCGATAGTATCCATCATATCATTACAGTGCCAAAATAAATCTCATGGGCAACTGGTTACTAGATCACACAAAATAATCTAGATCACCACCAAAATGAAGTCAGCTGTGCAAAACAGTTAGATTCACTGTTAGGCATCCCAGGCTGTTGTGCACCCGATGATGCAGAATTGAGACCAAGCATAGAACGTATGAATCCTTGCATCTCTCCTACTTCTTTCTTCAATGTCTCATGCTCTTCTTCGGCCTTCTTTCTTGCAGCCCTTTCCTCCTCTAACTGACTAGCCACATCAGCAACCTAAGATTTAACAGCTATTGATCCTTCCTTCTCTACCATTAGTTCATTCTCAAGTTCCTCTACACGCGCATCAACCTCACTATCTCTGGTGCCTCTGTTAGATGCTGCAGGTTGCATATCAATATTTTGAAGGAAAGTTGACCTTGGCATAACTTGAAGTACAGCTTGAGTATGGGTCACTACATCTTGCCCTTCTTGTGGTGGAGCAGCAGCTTTTGCCTCCATTGAGCCTGGCAATAGCAATAAAAGAAGTCAGCTATAGCTACAGTTAAGCAGTGAGCTGTTTTGTTAAAAAATTGACCAAAATCAAGAGTTTACTATGATATAAATGGTTCCTGGACCAATAGCATCAAACATGCATACATCAGTCTCTAAAACATTGACAAAATTTAGGAATTTAAAGAAGTAAATGGTTTCAGGACCAATAGTAGCATACATAAAAAAAATGCTATCAGGACTGCACAATGAACTAAATGATCTAAGATTGCTGAATTACCATCTAACAGCATACATATATCTGCCTCATCTAAAAGATTGACAAGGAAATGCTACCAGGATCAATATATTCTGACTTTATTTTCTCATGTATTCATTTGTTCCAGATCAATATAGCAGCATAGAAATTATTTTCCTCAGTTATTCATTTCAGGCCTAATTCATTCACAGGCACCTAAAATGCCCAAGGGGTGCTAGCAGCAGCATGTCAGACAAGTCACATAGATAACTGACACATAGGCATTCTGGGCAAAAAAAACATTCTACCATAAAATCTGTTGTATTAATCTAGTTCCGATTGCACCATGCAATTGCACAGATTTCATACATGTTATTCATCACAATACAAGGGAAGATAGAGATAAGTACTCACAATAGCAATCTGTGCATTCTCACTAAAACCTGTCTTGCTGCTGCAGTGTGTTTCCTTGAATAGATCAATCGACGTCGGGGGTGCATCCTTATATTTAGTTTGCTTCTGAAATTACATAGAAACCACAGATTAAACAAGTAACAGATAATACCAATACCAATAACAAAAATAGACTAACTCTGAAATGCGAAGCCTAGACTGTCGACACCTCAATATAGAAACATTTGGAAACAATAAGGCATTTTTCGTTAATGAAACAAACTAGAATAGAAGCTTACTGCGGCATAGCAATGAGCAATGTAGGACCGAGAATCAGTCTTCTGTTGTAACTTTACTAGCTCCCGATTACCTTTTGCTTTCAGACACTTTTCCTGTAGAAAGGCAACCATTAGTGGGACAGGTGGTTCATTTAGTTTTAACTAAACATTTGAGAGCGATATTTAGAAAGGATACCTTATGCTTTGGGTTAGACCACATCTCCACGAGTGATTTCCATTGCTCATCACTCATACTAGCCACCGGTGAAGTGGTTCTCACCTGGTTGGCTGGTACATCATTGAAGTATTTCTTCTTCAACATATACCTCCTATTCCTCTGTCCTTTTTTGAGTATATCTGAGCATGCATCTTTCACTGGCTGACTTTTTATGTCAATGTCAAATTGCATCTACATATGAGTATGAGCATATGGTTAAAAGGCACTCAAAACATATAATTATGGTATGAGTAGTAACAAGTTGGCCTCATTATTTAAATGAAATTTTAGCTAAAGAAAATGCTATGTACATGTACACTAGCATGCAACTAGACACCAGATTATTAGTCGCTACAGCACAACCATATATTAGTCGCTGCAAACACATCCAGAGCACATTTACATTCATGGCAATACCACTACTCATGAGGGAAACAGTACATTCATGTAAAGTATACACATTCTGTTTCCATTCCATAGAAGAAAACACAGGTTGGGCACTTACACCAATTTTTCCCATGTAGTCCTCCAGAAGATCCTTAGCTTCATCCTTCTTATAATCCTTCCAAGGGGTGAAGATTGGGATACGATCCCGAATAAAAATACCAGCCTCTGATGCTAGCTTTGCAGCTTGCATAGGTGCCTCTGGCCGCTTGTTTCCTGGAGCAATGTGCACTTTGATCTTGTTGTTTAATCCTCTAGACATCCTATCCAAGCCAAAGCCCATACGTCTTTTGTCCATACATGCATCTATCATAAAATTTGGAAAATGATTAGTGAAAACCATAGACCCATTAACAGAAATATGCACATCATTAATCATAGAGATAAGAGGTTGAATAACTTACGTTGACGAGTCATGTTGTGGTTGTCAGATTGGGTATGAGCATTGGTAACAATCAACTCTTGATCTGTGGCACCATCTTGTGGGTCTGTAGCTAGAACATTGCAAGCTTGAGCAGATTCAGATAATTCCCTTGTCCTCTTCCTAGTGATTCTAGTTGCTTGGCTTTGCTCCTCTGGTATTGCCGTCACTCTCTTTGAAGTTCTTGATCCACCCATATTGTTGGAGACATTATTTGGTAGACTGTTGCTAAGTTCAGGCTCCAAATCCAAATCCTGCACACAAGAAGTTAAAACAAGATAAATAATTCTGCATACTGAACACAAATTAGTAAACATGGTGGGATAATGCATATACCTTATCAACTGCTTCTTGTTCCATGTCCTCATCTCCAGGTTGATACAATGAACCAGAGTCTTCACTAGCAGCACCCGCGGGCTTTGTTGTACCCGTGGGCTTTGAAGCACTTGTGTGATTTGCAGCAGCTGTGGGCTTTGTATTCAGAAAAGCACGTAATTGTCCTATACCAAGCCGCTGGTACATCCGATTTTGCTCGAGAATGTTTTGTATCCTCCGCATCTCATAGTCAGTAAGTGGAGGCTCTGTACTTGCATGAGAAAGAGAAAGCAAGAATCAGCGGAAGTAAAGCTATGTATTGAGCAGCAATAAAATACTCCTGAAGTGCACCATAATCAAACAAATTAAGTGCCTAACAGATGCTGGTAGACCTAATAAAAATGAGCTTGAGGGGATAGCTCCAGCCTTTGTATTAACCAAGACATATGATTCAGTTTACGGCATCCAGTTTTTTCATAACAGGAACAGAAAAGCAACAACACCAACCCTCAAAAACGAGCTAGAACTGACAAAAACACCTACTACATTTGTCAAACTGATTTGAGCTGATAAAGATTGATCCATTTCTTCTCTTAGGAGCCTTAATCAACACAAATTATTAGACTATCTTACAACCCTACATATAACATAACTCACAATATACATGTCCTTAAGTGGAGCCTCTGTACTTGCATGAGAGAAACCAATAATAAGCAGAAGTAATGGCTATACATTGAGCAGCAATAAAATACTTCTAAAGTTGTCGGTGTTATCACCCAGGGGGTCAAGACCACCAACTAGTAAATTTGTATATTGCGTGCTCCCTCTCCTAGACGTGATGCAAGAAGAACACAAGATTTATCCTGGTTCGGGCACAGAAGGACCTACGTCCAGCGGGGGAGGATGAATTGTATTATCTTGCACCGAAGTGCTCGTACATGGGGGTACAAACTGGTTTACACGGGGGTGCTCAAGATGAGCTGAGGCCTAGGGCTAGCAGGGCTATCCTAGGTGGTCGGTTGATTGCTTAAGATGTTGATCAGGCAATCGGGTGTGTGGTGTATGCGGGACAGAGCTGATGTCCGAATGTCTAAGCCGATGTCCATCAGCCCCTGCCCTTACGAATGCCCCCTTTCTTCTATCCCAGCGTCCCCTTTTATAGATCAAGGGGAGGCCTGAGAGTACAGAGATCCTAGACTGTGGAGGCATAGGAGAGGTGTCCGTGGCGCCATGCTTGCGATGGGACGTCGATTGCTGTAGCGGCGTGGCCTTCCCGTCCTTCTGGGGCTCTAGGGCATGGTGATGGCAGACTGGACGCGACCGAACGTCATGATGCAGTGCGGTCGGCCTTCTGCAGACGGGTACGAGTCCCACAGTTGACGGAGGACGGACTGGACGGGAGCCATGCCGGAGTGGTTGGAGACGACGGTCGGGCCCCCTGGCCGAGGGGGGTCGAGGCCAGCGTGACCCTGTTGTATCCCTGAAGACACAGCCGAGGGTTGTCCTGTTCATGGCTCGAGGGGGTGCCTCTGGATTCCGTACCTGCGACGTGGCTACAGCGGCCATATGGTTGACGGAAGTCCCAGGCATGGGCGGTGAGTTGATGGATTTGACTGTGGTAGTGGGCGCCCATGGCGTTAGGTGGAGGTAGGTAGGCGCATTGGATCCCCTTTAACCCATACCGGGAGCAGGTGAGCTGACCGAGCCTCCTGCGCGCGGGTCGTTCGATCGACCCCCTGTCCGTCATTCGAGGGGTCGAGGCGGAGGAGGAGGGGTCGTTCGTTCGACCCCCGTCTGTCAGTCGAGGTAGATGCGGAGGGGTCGTTCGTTCGACCCCCGTCCGTCAGTCGAGGTAGATGCGGAGGTGTCATTCGTTCGACCCCCGTCCGTCAGTCGAGGTAGATGCGGAGGGTCGTTCGTTTGACCCCCGTCCGTCAGTCGAGGTAGATGCGGTTCGACCCCCGTCCGTCAGTCGAGGTAGAGACGGAGGGGTATCCTGTTTTCTGTTTTTCCTGCAATGGGCCGGCCCACGACCGGTCCCTGTTGCCAGTGAAGGAAACCTTTGCGTCCTGCCTTAAAAATAGGTTCTATGTTAAGCATTAGATTATCACACGTTTAGGGTACCCCTTACCTTTGTACCCGATAGTAGCCCTCGAGCCTCTATGCGGATAAGGAAAATCCGCGTAGAGGTTTATGCTGATGATCTGCAGGGTTAGTAACAAGTCTGATTCTCCATGGGGTGCGCGCAAGCGCACCCCGCGGGGTTAGCTCCCGAGGCCCCAGAGGAGTGATTAAGAATTCCTCTAGGAGTTTTGACATGTGTTCTATCGAGGGGAGTTAGGATTACCTGGGGTCATAGTGCCCTATCGAGCGGTCGATTATGTTCGCCAGGCTACGAGCGTTTCACTTCCTTGGGAAGGGGGTGCTCGAGGGCGGCTGTTGAAACCCTTCCGAGGGCCAGTCTTCGCTCCCTTGAGCGTTAAACTGGAGTCATAGTGTCCTATCGAGGGGTCAACTCTGTCTGCCAGGCTACGAGTGTTTTCGACCCTCTTTCGTCGAGGGGTGCCGTGCGTAGTCTAGCCCTCGAGCCTCGTGTGGCTGGGCTTTCACTACCTCCTAGCGTCCTTCCCAAGGATCCTTGCGCTCGGATTATGGGGCGAAGAGCGTCATGCTATCCTCGTTAGGACGAGCCTCGAAGTCCTCTGTGAGCTGGTAGCGGGCGGAAATCGGTAGAAATCATGCCCGGTACGGGTAGAAATCCAAGTGAGAACTCGTGCCCCGTTCGATAGGGGTCGATAGAAGCCCTGAGGCGTTCTCATTCAAGCAACACCGCATGGATTACCTAGGTGCCAACTCTGTTCGATGAGAGTCGGTGGCCTGATGCCTCCCGTCGAAGGGATCCTTGGGTATTCCGTGGTTATGCCTTGGATATGTCCCGGGGGGCTCAAGAGTTCGTTCTCGAGCTAGAGGATCGCGCTGGCCCCTCCTGGGTCATCCCTGACTCGTGTACTCGAGGGCGGCTGTGGAACCCTGTTCGTGGGGCCAACCTTCGCCCCCTCGAGATTTGGGGGTGAACCTGAGTCTGTAACCCTGGGTCCTCCCTGACCTCAGGTACTCGAGGGCGGCTGTCGAACCCTGTTTGAGGGCCAGCCTTTACTCCCTCGAGATTTTAACGGACGGGTCGACGTCCGTTGCTTACCTCCGAAGATAACGTCCACCTGTCGCACGTTGTCCGCCGTAGGCGCGTCTTTTTAGGAGATGTCCGTTCGATTGCGGCCGTAGCAGGCATAGGGCGCGGCGAGGCGTGCGGTGCGGAGCCCGATGACGCGACGGGTGCGGCTTATCTTACGGAATACGAGGAGGCAGTAGGTGAGCGCATTAAATGTAGAGACTTACTTGCCTTTTCGTCGGATCCGCCCGTCGGGCTTCCGGTTATAAATACCGGGGGGTGGGGTCTGGCTTCCGCATGCTTGCCATTGCCTTCCCTGTCTTCTTCCTCTCGTTGTTGCCTTCGTCGCCCACCGAATCGGATCTCTGCGTGCGCGAGAGTAGGGAGAGGAGAGATTGGCAACATACCTTCCACCCCCACATTCGAGCGCATCCGCTTCCCTGCTCCCATGGCCACCTACAGCTTGCGCGGCCCTGACGCCTGGCTTCCGTCGTCGGCGACCGTGGCGCGCTTGGGAGATTTGGTGGAGAGCGGTCTTCTCTGACCCATCACCTCCGTGGACCGGCCGGAGTGGATAGTGCCGCCAAGGGAGGACGCTGAGCCCAACCCGCCGGAGGGTTATGTGGTCAACTTCGAAGCTTTCCATCGGGCGGGGCTGGGATCTCCCCCCCAACCGTCTTCTGCATGGGATCCTCCACCACTACGGCGTGGAGCTCCAACAACTCTCCCCCAATGGTATTTGTCATGCGGTGGTCTTTACCGTCGTGTGCGAAGGGTACCTGGGGATGGAGCCACATTGGGAGTTGTGGATCCACCTGTTCGAGGCGGGCCTATTCCACGCCTCGGCTGGGAGCGGTAGCCGCAGGATGGTCAGGGCAGGGTGCTGCAGCATCGCCCTCAAGAGGGTGGACAGCTGGATCCCGTCGAAGCTCACGTCGAGCCACTCAGGATGGCAAATCCGGGTGGTTCTACCTGAGGAACGACGACGGCATGTTCCCGCCTACCACCGGAGGACGATCGACTCGAGGCCCGACCACTAGAGGTACGACATCGAGCAGAAGAAGCAGAAGCGCCTCGACCATCTGCTTGGCACTATCTCCAGTCTGAAGAAGGCGGGACTTACGGCGGCGATCGTTGTGTCGGCCTTCCACCAGCGGCGAGTCGTGCCGCTGATGGCTCGCCCGCGACGCCTTGACGAGATGCGCCCGGGGGTAGATCTCACGGGGTGTCGCCTCGTGGAGGACGAGCTGCCCCTCGAGAGGGTGGTCCGCCGAGTACGCGCCTGCTTCGCCGGCGCGTTTGAGGTGGGGGGCGTCGCCGACGTCCCTATGATGCCAGACCAGGGCCACGTACAGCTGGTACGACACCTCTTTTCTCTGTCAATGCCCTCTTGTCTCTCTTGTTTGTCTCCTTTGCCTGCGTCCTAACCGCCTAGCGTTCCTTCAGGGGAACGTTATCTTCCGGCAGTCGCTGCCACCGGTGAAGGAGGAGCGGAACGACTCCCAGGTGAGACGCCTTCAGGCCGAGCAGGACAAGAAGGACAAGGACAAGGCCAAGAAGGATAAGGGCAAAAAGACCCGAGAGAAGGAGGAGCGTGAACGACGTCGGACACGGTAGAGGCGGGCCAACCTTTCCGAGGAGGAGTCCCCTTCGGAGGAGGATGAGGATGAGGAGACGAGCAGTGGCGAGGTTGTTGGCGGCATGGCATAATGGTGTAGGGTTGTGACCATTATTTTGGTCCTGACGGGTATTGTTCATTGTGCAGGAAGAGGAGCCGGAGCAGGAGGAGGAGGAGGAGCAGGTCGAGCCACGCGGAAGGCTCGAGGAAGACCGAGCGGCCCCGACCGCCCGGGTCGAGCCAAGGAGCGAGCATCCCATGGCCTCTCAGGGCGAGGGGGCGCGGCGAATGCGCGGTCGCTCGTCGCGGTCCCTGTCGAGGGGTGGGTCGAGCGTGCCGCCGGTGCCCGCTTAGTCAAGCGCACGGGCCTCGAGATCGTCGACCCAGGAGGAGACCGGGGCGGCGGCGACGAAGACGCCGTTGACCCCTGCCAAGGTCACGGCGCCGGGAGCAGCCTCGGCCCCTGGCAGGGGAAAAAGCGGCACCCGGGGCACCAGCTCGAAGCCCCCGAGCGGTTCGAGGTCCGCTGGCCGGACCCCTCTGCTCCCGATGGGGTAAGTTCTCTTCCCTCTGGTCCTGCGTTCCCTTCCGCTTGGATTGCGACTTGCGCTAACCGTAGCGCATGCTTTTCTCCTTTCAGGGTGAAGCGCTCGTCGGAGGGTGCGACCCCTACCCCGACCAAGAGGCTGAAGGCGGAGGCCGCGACCAAGATGACCGTCGTGGCCAGTCCTGCCGCCCCGTCCCCTTCGACCCTCGCCTCAGAGGCAGCGTGGGTGGCCAAGGCGCGGGAGGCCATAGGGCGTGGACAGGAACAGGCCGCCGCAGAGCGAACTCGAGCGGAGGAAGAGGCGGGTCGACCCGTCTCATCGGCAGGGTCCGCCGGAGTGGCGGTCGAGGTTGTGTTCAATGCCCTGTCGAAGGGGGGCACGCCAGCAGCCTCGGAAGGCGTGGAGCCGTCGTCGACGACGGCCGTGGTTGAGGGGGTTGATTCCCAAGCCATCGTAGAGATGGAGGTGGTCGACCTGACCTCCGCTGGTGACGTAGAGACGCTGGAGCGCCCGACGCCGAAGCGGTGGCCCGAGAACCTCGCGTTGTGGGAGGCGCGTCAGCAGCGCGAGCGTGAGGAGAAGGCGCGGCAAGAGGAGGGAGCGATTGTGGTTGCGCCGGAGGTCTCGCCGTCGGTGGACACCCTCGTCGAGGGGGCCTCGACGTCGCTCGCGGCGGGGACGGCGACGACGACGGAGCTGGCGGAGATGGTGGTGGTGACGACCCTTTGGCAGGGGCCGGAGGGGACCGTTGTGGCGCTGCAAGGAAGCGGCGCGGCAGATGTGACGATGTCCGAGGCGGCTGCTCGGCCTGTCGTCGAAGTCGGACAACCATCTTCTTGAGGTGATCCGCCCTCTAATTTAGTCGACGTGGAGGGAGGGGACCGCGGCGAGCCTGCGACATCGGGTGCTAACGTGTGTTTTCTTCACCACGCAGGGTTATTCTCATGGCGGGGACCTCTTCCGTCTGGAGGCGATGATCAGGAGGGGTCGGCGGCGGCCCCGCAAGATGACTCCGAGGCCAGGAGTGCCCAGCTCGAGGGGGCGGCTCCCTTCCCCACTCTGGCGGAGCGGGTGATGCTCCACGGGGGTGGCCCCGAGATGCGCCAGGGCATCATGCGGGAGGTCAAGGAGAGGATCGACCGCCGCAGCAGGCTCTGGGGGCAGGAACCCCTCGAGCTGACCGACCCCCAAGACCCAGGGCGCACCTTCTTCAAGCCCGACGATCAAGCCAAGCTCGGGGAGTGGGAGCACCTGGAGGAGTTCCGTGCGTGGCTTGCCCATGTGGTACGCCTGTCGGCGGAGGTTGCTTCGACGGACTTGTACCGGGGGATGGAAGTAAGCCTCGTTCTCTCTTTGATCTTGCTCGGGTCACTTTGTTGTTCTTTTCTGATGACCTTCCTTTTTATCCCTGTCAGATGTTGAGGGCGAGGTCGTATGAGAAGTCCCAATTCATCCTCCGGGCGCAGGAGCAGTGGAGTCAGCTCCCCATCCTCCGCGCCTCGCTGGAGAAGGCGGAGGCCGAGGCAACCCAGGCGAAGGTCGAGGTGGCGGCCGCGCAGGAGGAGGCCTCGGGGGTGCGGTCGAGGGCCGAGGCCGCCTTCAAGGAGGTCGCCGAGGTCGGGCAGCAGTGGGACGCTGCCCAGGAGGCCCGGCGTAAGGCTGAGGAGGAGGCCACCTCGCTGAGGGGGGAATTGGCTCGAACGGCGGAGCAGGTCCGGCAGCTCGAGGCCAACCTGAAGCAGGCAGCTGTCGACCGCTCCTCCCTCGAGGGGCGGGTCCGGGGACTCCAGGCGGATGTTGACACCGTCTCCCACGATCGCGACGCTCTGGGGGAGGTGGCGGCTAACCATAAGAGGGCCCTCGATGGTAATGGCAAGATAATCGAGGACCTCCGGGCTAAAAACAGCGACCAAGCTGCAGAGCTCGTCGACGTCCGTCACCAACTTCAGAGGGCTGAGCAGGACTACGTCACCCTGGAAGCACATGCCAAAGGTGAGTTTTTTAGGGATATTATTAAGCTTGCATGTTTTCGACCCTTCCCCTGCTTTTTTGGTTTTGTCGGAGTCCTCTATTTGTTCTGGCAGAACTCGAAGGGGACAAGGCTCGAGCCCACGAGGATCTGACCAGTCTTCCGAACCTCCTCGGGGCGGAGACGAGCCTGAAAAAGAGGCTTGGGGACACCATCTCCTCTTTCTGCGACGGCATGGGTGTCGAGCCGAAGCTGCCGGTTGCGGGAGACGTGCGTGGAGATGCCCTCTTGCGCCGGCTCTTCGCCGCAACCCATGAAGTGATGGAGCAGGTCCGTGCCGCCCTTCATATAGGCGTGAAGCGAGCGCTTGCGGTTGTCCGCTCGGGCTACATCTACGACCTCGACGTCGTCGCCAGCGGCTTTGTCGTCGACCTGGAGCTGACCGATGAAGCGAACATGGCGAGATGCCATGAGCTGATCGACGCCGCAGAGGTGCCCGGCGGTGAGTTGGCGAAGCTGTTCGAGGCCGAGGTGCTTCCCCCCCCGGACGGCGATGGCGATGAGTAGTCGAGGCTTGTAAGCCAAATCTGGACAAGAAGGTCCATGTAATATCTTAGCTTTTGTGACAATATGATGTCGAGCCCCTGGGGGCTTCTTAACTTTAATGCATTTTATTCGAGATGCATCTAGGTGTTTTTATTTCTTGAGTTGTCTCTATTTCTCTTTGCCTGAGTCGTTGCTTGTGGACTAAGTATTCGACGCACGCTCGTATCCCTGGATGGGGGAGCGAGTGGGGGTACCATAGCCCTGAGGCGTAGGAGAGTCCCTGGCTCGACGACCCTCGACCCTTAGGGAGTTTGAGGCGTTTTTTACTTAGCCGTGAAGCGTACTTGGGGCGAAGATGGAAAGAGAAGGTTGAGTTTCGAAAAAACGTTAGGGTTTTTAGAGGACTTAGGAGGGGGTCCCCCCTGTCAGCCCCCGAGGGAGGCTTGACTTTGCAGGAGCAGAGTCGAGGCTACCTCAGAGTTATGAACGAATGTGAAATGTATTTCGAGAACATTTTATTCATTCATAATGCGATAAATGTACATAATGTAGGAAATGTACAAGGCTTCGAGGCCTTAGGGGTAAAAGCGACGTAGCTGTTCGATGTTCCATGCGTTGGTGAGGATCTCGCCCCTGTCGTTCTTCAGCTTGTAAGTCCCTGGCTTTAGCACCTCTGCCACGATGAAGGGTCCTTCCCAAGGTGGCGTCAGCTTGTGACGCCCCTTGTTGCTTTGTCGATGGCTCAACACGAGATCGCCGACTTCGAGGTCCCTTTTGCGTATGTGCTGTCGTGGTAGCGCCGCAGCGTCTGCTGGTACTTTGCCGATTTGAAGAGGGCCATGTCCCGGGCTTCCTCGAGCTGGTCGAAGGAGTCCTCTCAGGCTGCTACGTTGGCTTGCTCGCTGTAGGCCTTTAGTCGAGGGGACCCATACTCGAGGTCAGTAGGGAGGACGGCCTCGGACCCGTAGACCAAGAAGAACGGGGAGAACCCTGTAGCTTGACTTGGCGTCGTTCTGAGACTCCATAGGACAGAGAGCAGCTCGTCGACCCACCTCTTGCCGTGTTTGTTTAGACGGTCGAAGATCCTCGGCTTGAGGCCCTGCAAAACCATACCATTGGCGCGCTCGACCTGGCCGTTAGTTCGAGGGTGGGCGACTGCAGACCAATTCAACTTGATGTTGTGGTGGTCACAGAAGTCCAAGAACTTTTGGATGGTGAACTGCGTGCCGTTGTCGGTGATGATGGTATTGGGGACCCCGAAGCGGTGGACGATGTCGGTGAAGAACAACACAGCTTGTCGAGATTGAATGTTGGCGATGGGTCGAGCCTCGATCCCTTTCGAGAACTTGTCTTTGGCCACGAGGAGGTGGGTGTGGCCACCTTTTGTTTTCTTTAGGGGGCCAACCATGTCGAGCCCCCATACTGCGAATGGCCAAGTTATGGGTATCATCTGAAGAGCTTGGGTGGGTAGGTGGGTCTGCCTGGCGTAGAATTGGTATCCCTTGCAAGATCGAACGAGTTTGGTAGCATCGGCGACGGCTGTCGGCCAGTAGAAGCCTTGTCAAAAGGTGCTTCCTACCAGCGTTCTGGGCGCCGCGTGGTGGCCGCAAGCCCCCGAGTGTAGGTCCTTCAGTAGTGCCCTCCCCTCCTCGAGGGTGAGGCAACGTTGAAGTATACCGGTAGGGCTGCGTTGATACAGCTCGCGGCCATCCCCATACAAGACGTAGGTTTTGGCGCATCGGGCTTCGGTGCGGTCCTCTGGGAGCTCGCCCCGTATCAGATACTCGAGGTAGGGTGTGCGCCAGTCCGTCGAGGGGGTTGGTGTTGCGGTTGTCTCGTCGATCTCCATGACCTCTCCTCCGTTCGAGGGAGGATCGGTCGAGGAGGAAGGGTCGATCCCTTGCTCGAGGGCGGGAGCCCCTGAGCCTAGGTCGACGGACGGCTTGTGAAGGTCCCTCGAGAAGACGTCGGGAGGGACTGTACCTCGAGTGGATGCGGTTTTGGCTAGCTCGTCAGCAGCTTCGTTGTACCGGCGGGCGACGTGGTTGAGCTCGAGGCCGTAGAATTTGTCTTCGAGCTTTCGGACCTCCTTGCAGTAGGCTTCCATCTTGGGGTCGTGGTAGCTCAAGGCCTTCATCACCTGGTCGATCACAAGCTGCGAGTCCCCTCGAACGTCGAGGCGTCGAACCCCGAGCTCGATGGCGATGCGCAGACCGTTGACGAGGGCCTCATACTCGGCTACGTTGTTGGAGGCGGGGAAGTGGAGGCGGATGACGTAGCGCATGTGGACCCTGAGGGTGATATGAAAAGCAATCCGGCGCCTACCCCCGTCTTCATCAACGATCGGTCGAAGTACATGGTCCAGAGCTCGGTCTGAACTTGCGCCAGGGGTAGTTGGGTATCGGTCCATTCTCCTTGATGAATCCGGCCTTCAAAAGCTCTTCGACCTCCTCCCCGATGATTCTGCGCTTCTCCACGTCGAAGCGGCGTAGTCGTTGCTTCACCAGTTTGGATCCGGCCCGGATGTCCAAGGAGTGGTCGGCGACATCCCTCGGAATGCCCGACATATCCGAGGGACTCCACGCAAACACGTCAGCATTCGCCCGGAGAAAGTCGACGAGCACGGCTTCCTATTTGGGCTCGAGGGTGGCACTGATCATCAGCGCCTTCCCATCCGTGTGGCCGAGGTCGAGCGGGATGATCTTGGTGCCCTCCGCAAGCTTGAAGTTGCCGGCGTGCCGCTTGGGGTCGAGGATCTCCTTGGAGAAGTTGTCGAGGGCCGCGAGGATGGTTGACTCGACCGCCTCGGCGTTTTCCACGCACTTGATGTCGCAGTCGTAAGCGTGCTTGTAGGAGGTGTCGACGATGATGACTCCCTTGGGCCTCAACATCTTTAGCTTGAGGTAGGTGTAGTTCGGGACTGCCATGAACTTGGCGTATCCTGGTCGACCGATGATGGCATGGTAGGTACCGTGGAATGCGACCACCTCGAAGGTCAGATCTTCCTTCCGGAAGTTTGAGGGGGTACCGAAGCAGACGGGTAGCTTGACGCGGCTGATCGGGAGTGCCTTCTTTCCTGGGACGATCCCATGGAATCCCCCCGCGCTGGGCAAGAGCATGGTCCTCGGGATCCCCAGGAGGTCGAGGGTCTCGGCGTAGATGATGTTGAGGCTGCTTCCCCCATCCATAAGTACCTTGGAAAGGCGGGTGTTGAGTATGATCGGGTCGACGACGAGTGGGTAGACCCCTGCGTTGGGGACGCGCTCAGGATGGTCGTCCTGATCGAAGGTGATCAGCACGTGCGAGCAGTCGAGGTATCGAGGAGCTTGAGCTCGAACGGAGAAGACCTCCCGACGCTCACTCTTGCGCTGACGCATGCTGAGTCGGGTCGAGGGTCCCCCGAAGATCATGAAACAGTCGAGGATCTCGGGGAAGCCCCTGTTCTTGCCATCGCCCTCGTCTTGTGGGTCCTCCTTCTTGTCATCTTTCTTGAGGCCGAGGGAGCAGAAGTGCTTCTTGAGCATGTGATAGTCCTCGAGGCTATGGTTGGCCGGTCCCTTGTGATAGGGGCAGGGCTCTTTCAGCATTTTGTCGAAGACGCCCCCCTCGAGAGGGGGACCTCGAGACTTCTTGTCTGTCGCAGCGACAAGATCATCGGGCTTGATGTTGCGTCGACCCGGTTGGTTCTTCTTCTTCTTCTTCTTCTTGTTGTTGTTCCTCTTGGGCCCGTGGTTCGAGCCCCCGGGTTCGTCCGCCTTGGCCTTCCCCTTGTCGGGGGATGCATAGAAGAACGCGCCAACGGCTTCCTCGCCGGCTGCGTAGTTGGCGACGATGTCCATGAGCTCGTTGGCGGTCTTGGGGGTATTCCGTCCCAGCTCCCGCACCAACTCCTTGCAGGTTGTCCCAGCGACGAACACCGTGATGACGTCGTGGTCGGAGATGTGGGTTAGCTCAGTACGTCGCTTGGAGAACCGTCCGATGAAGCCACGGAGGGTTTCCCCTGGCTTCTGCTTGCAACTACGGAGATCCCAGGAGTTTCCTGGCTGCACGTAGGTGCACTTGAAGTTTCCCTCGAAGATCCTGACCAGGTCGAGCCAGCCATGGATCAAGTCCGAGGGGAGCTCCTCGAGCCACCTTCGAGCGGTGTAAGAGAGGAAGAGCGGGAGTTGCCGAATGATGACGTGGTCATCGTCGGCTCCTCCTAGCTAATATGCCAGCCTGAAATCAGCAAGTCAGAGCTCCGGCTTGGTTTCTCCGTTGTACTTGACCAGCCTGGTGGGTGGACGGAAACGAACAGGCAATGCGGTGTGCCGGATTGCCTTGCTGAAGACTCGTGGCCCTGGTGGTTCTGGGGATCGACGTTGATCCTCGTCGTTGTCGTAGTGCCCACCTCGATGAGCACTATAACCTTTAGCCTCAGCGTCACCGTGTCGGCGTCGTTTGTTGTCGTTGGTGTCGCGTTGCGCGTCTCGCGGTTGTCGAGTGTCGAGGATGCGGGCTCGAACTGGTCGCTGCTCCACTCTGCCTTGGGGTGCCTTGTCTTGGTGGACAGATACCTCTCGATCTTGTCGAGGGGGTACGTCCCGCTGCTCGGAGGCAGCTCCCCTGCGCCTCGAGGCCGAGCTCTCCGCTTGCTGTACGGCCGCGGTTCGGAGAAGCCCCTGGATTTCATCCCTGATGCGTTGCGCCTGGGGCATCGATGGTGCCGGCATGTCGCGGAGCAGCATCGCGACTGCCATGACATTCTGGCTAGCGCGGTTGTAGACGTGGCGGTCGTTCGCCCCTTCGTTGACGATCTACCGACGGACTTCTCGGGCCCGCTCGCGAGCTCCTCCGCCCTGTGGCCGACCGCGATCTCTCTTGAGGGCGTGCTCGAGCTGCTGAAGTCGTAGGCGCTCTTCCTCGAGCTTGGCGAGCAGCTCTCGGACTTGCGCGATCTGGGCGTTCTGAGGTGGATCGGCTTCGACTGGAACCGGGGGCGACGTCTCGCGCTGGGGTAGCGTTGCCCCCTCCTCCTTCATCCGTGGCCGCGGCATCGTTGATGTCGTCCTGGGAGTCAACCGGATCGACAAGGTGGAAGCACTCCTGCGTGGGATAGTAACCCTCGTCGGGGGAGTCCGAGTCGGGGTAGCCGTAGTAGAAGTTGGGGAAAGATCCCCAGCATTCCTCCTCCAGCCATTGCCGTACCGTCCCCTAGGTCTGACACCCTAGGGCCGGGGCTCGTCGTGACTCCGGGCGCTCGTCCAGTGGAGGGGTGGTGACGAGGTTGATCGTCGTACGTAGCAGGTTCCCTGGGGAGCCGTAACGTGCCTGCATCTGCGAGCCTACAAAAACAGAACATAGTCTGGCGCTGTTGTAGAGCCCATGTGGAAACAGGTTATGCGGTGGCGCGGCCGAGTATGTCGGAGAAGCCACGGGGACCCTCTGAGATGACGGTATGGCAGAGCCAAACTCAGGCTCAGCGAGGTACCCGCCCCCGACCTGCAAGCATGGGTCAAACAGGCTCCCAAAGGGGGGAACTGTGTCACCAGCCGGGGCCAGGGAGATGGCGTCCAACGTCTCGTGGCCCGTGGACATGAACTCTAGGTTCCCGAACCAGATGATGGTGGCGAATGGAAGTGATGGGATCGCGGAATCCAACTGGGAGAGTAGTTCGGAGTTGATCGACACACAAATCCCCCTACCTAGCGCGCCAACTGTCGGTGTTATGACTCAGGGGGTCAAGACCACCAACTAGTAAATTTGTATATTGCGTGCTCCCTCTCCCAGATGTGATGCAAGAAGAACACAAGATTTATCCTGGTTCGGGCACAGAAGGCCCTACGTCTAGCGGGGGAGGATGGATTGTATTATCTTCAACCGAAGTGCTCGTACATGGGGTTACAAACTGGTTTACACGGGGGTGCTCAAGATGAGCTGAGGCCTAGGGCTAGCAGGGCTATCCTAGGTGGTCGGTTGATTGCTTAAGATGTTGATCAGGCAATCGGGTGTGTGGTGTATGCGGGACAGAGCTGATGTCCGAATGTCTAAGACGATGTCCATCATCCCCTGCCCTTACGAATGCCCCCCTTCTTCTATCCCAGCGTCCCCTTTTATAGATCAAGGGGAGGCCTGAGAGTACAAAGATCCTAGACTGTGGAGGCATGGGAGAGGTGTCCGTGGCGCCATGCTTGCGATGGGACGTCGATTGCTGTAGTCTAGGGCATGGTGATGGCAGACTGGACGCGACCGAACGTCATGGCGCAGTGTGGTCGGCCTTCTACAGATGGGTACGAGTCCCACAGTTGACGCGGGACGGACTGGACGGGAGCCATGCCGGAGTGGTTGGAGACGACAGTCGGGCCCCCTGGCCGAGGGGGGTCGAGGCCAGCGTGACCCTGTCGTATCCCTGAAGACACAGCCGAGGGTTGTCCTGTTCATGGCTGGAGGGGGTGCCTCTGGATTCCGTACCTGCGACGTGGCTACAGCTGCCATATGGTTGACGGAAGTCCCAGGCATGGGCGACGAGTTGATGGATTTGACTGTGGTAGTGGGCGCCCATGGCGTTAGGCGGGGGCAGGTAGGCGCATTGGATCCCCTTTAACCCATACCGGGAGCAGGTGAGCTGACCGAGCCTCCTGCGCGCGGGTCGTTCGATCGACCCCTTGTCCGTCATTCGAGGGGTCGAGGCCAAGGCGGAGGGGTCGTTCGTTCGACCCTCGTCGTTCAGTCGAGGTAGATGCGGAGGGGTCGTTTGTTCGACCCCCGTCCGTCAGTCGAGGTAGATGCGGAGGGGTCATTCGTTCGACCCCCGTCCGTCAGTCGAGGTAGATGCGGAGGGGTCGCTCGTTCGACCTCCGTCCGTAAGTCGAGGTAGATCCGGAGGGGTCGCTCGTTCGACCCCCGTCTGTCAGTCGAGGTAGAGACGGAGGGGTATCCTGTCTTCTGTTTTTCCTGCAATGGGCCGGCCCACGACCGGTCCCTGTTGCCGGTGAAGGAATCCTTTGCGTGATGGGCCTTCCTTCATTGACTCGGACGGCTGATCGGATCCTGCCTTAAAAATAGTTGCTATGTTAAACATTAGATTATCACACGTTTAGGATACCCCTTACCTTTGTACCCGGCAAAAGTACACCATAATAAACACACTAAGTTCCTAACAGATCCTGATAGACCTAATAACCAAGCCTAGATTGAACCTCACAAATTTGCCTAAATTCTGTGCAAATTTGCAGAATGGACAGAACAAATAAACTAGATGTTCCTTGCATCTGACAACATATACCACTGCAAAAAATTGACAGTATACATATCATTCCTAAGGAGAAACATCAACCTTCTACAAAAGATTGACAGCATCTGACAACCATCAATACAATAGACTCACAATATACATGCACATCCTAATTTCCTAACAGATCCATCTTACAAATTAAGCATGATGGCAAAACAACAGAAGACATCCTTCATTGAGGCTAAGCATCAAGGCAAAACAGGAGATATCTTACCTGTCGGAGGGCTGGTTGGCTTGCGGTCCTTTTGCTTGCCAGGAGCCATCACGGTGGGGCTGGTTGGCTTGTGGTTCTTCTGCTTGCCAGGAGCCATCACAGTGGGGCGGACAACATAGTGGCGTCTGCGCCCAGCGTCAGGGACGGATGGGATCTGGGGCTTCTGCAGCTCAGGCGTCCACGCCCGGAGCAGAGGAGTGACGGCAGCGTCAGAGGGGCAGCATCGGAGGGGCGGAGCGGCGTTGGAGGGGCAGCGTCGGAGAGGGGTGGTGGGTTGCGTCTGAGCAGAGGAGTGGCGGCGGCAGGTTGTGGAAAATGGATTTTGGCTCTAGGGTTTTGAAGAGTGGTGTAGTTAACAGGTCACGACAGTGGAAAAGTTATCATACTACCCTTGGCCTGAACAAAGAGGTTCTAAAATTTTGATGGACAAAAGGATCATTTCCCAACCAAAACTTGGGTGCAGCCTGAAGACTCGCGCCCAGGATTTCGCTGCAGCGGGAAGACTCGCGCCCAGGATTTTGCTATTGGCGCTCGTGGTCTCAAGCCACCTTTATTTAATTACATATCAATCCTAAGTAAAAACCTTTTTTATAAATCTATTATCTTAAGTAAAACCTTAGTAAATCAAAGAACAATTAAAAAACTACTCCTCGGTCTCTAAAAAAATAGATTCTTGACTTTATCTTAAGTCAAACTTTTTGAATTTTAACTAAATTTAGAGAAAAAATATATTAAATTTTATGATATTAAATTAATATCATTAGATTTACTATGGAATAAATTTTCATGTGGTGCTAATTTTATGTCATAGATGTTGTTATTTAATCTATAAAGTTAGTTAAAGTTAAAATTTTTTTGACTAACACGGATTCTAAGAATTAAATTATTCAGGGACAGAGGGAGTATGTTAGATTGAGAACTTGAATTTAGCTAACGGGTTTGTGTTATAAGAAATATAATCAATTTTGTGTACCTATGTGTACTATAGAATGACACATTCGACTAATGGATTGAGTTCAACTAAGAAACATAATTGGAAGAGATAAGGACGAGATAAGGACGAGGGGAAAATATCTCCTCCACTCTCGGCTCGCAAGCGGCGCTCTCGGCCCCTCCCTCCCGTCTTCGGCGACATCGCCACAACGGGCAGGGAGGGAGCCCCCCTCTCCCGTCTCCATACTTGTCAATAGCTTGTAGTTCAAGTTGCCTAAGTGCTTTTGTGCCTTTATGGCTTTGACTCGTCATTGCATCGTCCTCATCGCCGGAGTTGTGGCCGTCGCAGTTCTCCTTGGCGTCTTCCTTGCCGCCGGCGTCACCGAACACAAGGTTAGTGGTAATGAAATATATCCATAGGGAAACCATCATGGTGTCCGTGTTCGCACACTTCCAACTCAGGTATTAGTCGGTGCTGGATACATCACACGAAATGGAACGGTGCCAGGTATGGCCTGGGGATCTTAGGGCGTATGAGTCTGAGGAAGAGGGGCGAGGCTTGAAGGTGTGGTGGCAAGGGAGATTGTTGATCTCAAACCCAGGCTCCAAACCCTTTTTTTCGTAATCATGTTGAAGATAAGTAATCCTCGGTGCTCCAAGAACCTGAACTCCATGCTTGAAAACAGACATTCCACCTTTTCTCATCATATCAACACGCTCTCTGTTCCTGCCCTCTCGATTGTGCCGTGTCTCAACATCATCACTAAAATACCTCGAGCAAGTGGTCAAGCACTCAGCAGCGACATATGCTTCAGCAATAGACCCTTCAGGCCTTGCCATGTTTCTCACAAACCGTTTCAGTGTAAGCAACCTTCTTTCTACTGGGTACATCCATCCATACTGTACTGGACCTCTAAGAATTGCCTCTTCAGGTAAATGAATAGTCAAGTGCAGCATCACATCAAAGAAAGGAGGAAATATTTTCTCAAGTTTGCACAAAATGATTGGGATATTGGCTTTCATTGTTTCCAACACATCTAACTTCAAAGTTCTCGCGCAAAGTTGCTGAAAGAAGTTACCAAGCCGACACCCGCAAAGACCATCGCTACTCCATCGGCTGCTGCTGCCATCTTGGCGCGAGCTTTTGCAGTAAGCTTTTATTTTACTCATACCGATTACAAACTTTTATCGGCAACCTTTACTTCATTTAACTTGTACCAAATATTTTCTTCAGGCAACGAGGTCATCGACAACTGCTCCGAATGTACAAGCTTCTCCATCTCATGCTACCGATGCCCCCCAAGCTTCGCAACCGAAACGGGCTGGTTCACCAACTACTGCCCCGAGAAAGAAAAGACGTCTGAGGCTAGCCACTCCATCTACACCACCAACTCCAGTTGCATCACCAACTGTTAACGCACCAACAGCAGAACCACCGTCGGCGTCCATTCCTGAGCAGCCGATGGACGAAACTTCCGACCAGGGAATACCACCACTGCAGGAACCAACTGCAACAGCATCAGCATCGGTACCAGCACCTACACCGAATGAAACTCCTGACTAGAGGACGGCAACATCGCCACAGGAACCAGCCACCACAGCAGAGGCAGCACCAACAACACTACCATCAGCACCAATCATTCCTCCCGTGGAGGCAAGTTCATCGGCAACCGCTGTCGATCTTCAAGACGATACTACGCTAGCTGCCTTCCCAAGTCCCAGGCAAGAAATCCGCTTCAAGATGGTAAGCCGACTGTCATAAAACCCATAACATAAACTTATAATCGGCAAGCCCTAATCTTCTTCCTTTTCAGGCCAAGACTCCACTGACAGCCTGTTCTCCTTTGCCGTCAACCTCCCCGATGAAGACAAAAACGAAGAAAGCTCTGCTCCAGCGAATAGCTTGTTCTCCTTCGCCATCAATCTCCCCGATGAAGATGAAGACGAAGAAAGCTCTGCTCTAGCTCTATCGACAGAAGTTAAACTCAAGCTCGAAGCATTGCTATCTTTACTGCAACAAGACACATCTCACCTTGTCCAAGACTCTACGGCAGTAAGGATAGCTTTCAAAGACATTCATGGTCATCTATCTACCGATATAGAAGAAACACTCTTCTAGGCGGCGTTTCTTGAAAGCAAGCAACTCCAATATCAAAGGCTTTCTCGTAGTATAGCCGATAGAACTGCTCAATAAGAACTTGAAGAGAGAATGCTTCAATTAAAGCGATCTGCCGATGAAAAACACAAGGACATAGGTCGCACAGAAGCTTCTGGCGTGGAGCTTGATCAAGACATCGCCCATCTATCGGCAAAGAAGGAACAACTATTAGCAGAGATGAAACAGGTTGAGGAAGCCTTGATCGCAGCCAATCAACAGAAGTCTGGACTTCCAGGCGTCATCCAAGCCTTACAACAAGAAAGAGATGCCGACACACGTCAAGCCCTCTGGATGAAGAAAAAGATTAAGCCAATAGAAGGATCCGCCGATGACGATGCCAAGGAGATGGAAGAAATAGAGCAAATTCGCATGCGTGCGATATCAGCTATTCAATCCTTGTTGTAATTTGTTACAATCCATCATATCGGCAAGTGTAACAGTGATATAGGGTTCATTGAGACTGCGTGTAGTTTAGTTTGGTCAAGAAAATCAAATTAAGATGCATATACACAGACCAATTCACGCATTTATAATTGCGGTGCTCAATGTGGGCAATATAATCATGAGCATAACCAGTTTGTTTTTGGATGCAAGGCCGGTAAACCGCAAGAGATGAGGTGCTGAGTCCGCATGTTTTGGAATGTGTTGGTGACGTCAACCAGTTTGTGATTTTGTTGAATGCTTATATTGTGATGATGAGCTAAATTTAGGTAAATTAGTAAGCTAGCTTATAACACCTTACTTGCGCACGCACGCTATTAGTTTGGCAGTGTAAAATTTTTCTTGGGAAAAAAACTTGAGGTGAACCAATGCAAGCAGTGCTTGGAAATAATTGGGTGCATGCCCGCTGTCTCTTTTTTTATCATTACTGCATCGCCATATCCATGAAAATTTGAAGTTTGCAAATGCAAATTGGTGTCTAGGCCAGTGTCCTTTGTTCATATTGTTGAATCTGAAAAAGAATGGACTTTTGTGGAATATAATCTAACTGCAGTTTGGATTGGAGTAGTTCATCCCAACGACGGAGCAGGAAGAGTGCGAAACAACACGAGCTCACGTCTTGAGAGTCTCTCTTGCCCCGCTCTCATTGGCGTCTCGTGGGTGTCGCTTGTAGTGTAGTGTAATCCCGCGGGGTAATATATCCTCCATGTCATGATTAGACTACTAAATATGCTACTTTCTGGAAGTTTAGATCCCCTTTGCATGCAGCAAATTTCACCTGACAATGCCATCCATGTCCAACTAATCCTTGCCCTCCTGAATCTGACCTCGCTGGTGTCATATAGCATGCAAACCACAGTAGGATAGAGGGGCAAAGGCAAGAATAATACTGTAAGTTAGGTCTTTCCATGACTTAAGTTGTCCAATACCTCCAGATGTTTCCCATGCCTAGATAAAACTTACTTGGATCTAGCTACGTGAACCCAACCCAAGTAGAATGCATGACTTTCTTTAATTGCATGCAACCTGTTCTATCCAAGAGTGTGTTTAGACAAAGAGAGAGAAGAAGCAGAGAAAATTTTGTGTAGCGGACTAACAAGATGTTATAAACAAATTCCTTTCGTCTTAAAGAAATACAGGTGCACACGCATTAGTGAAAAAAGTGTAGCGGGACAATATGTAAGGTGTGAAGTGGGGATGAACTACAAGGAAACAACTAACACCTATTTGGTTTTTATTTGCAGATCCCAATTTTATGCTTGATCAAATAGCCACGGTCCCCACTTGTAATGAATGCTTGTCAGGATAGGGCAAAAGCATGCATCATACCTGCAGATAGTGTAATTATGGTTAGAGATATGTTACCGAGTGGTGGAAGGTAGGCCAGTTGTTGGTTTATAGTTTCTTTAGGCTTATTGGCAATACATAAAGACTGCATGGTTGCTCGGCTCTTTTCTCCCACATGAACCAATCATGCTTAAAAATCGACCAACCAAACATCTGATTGTTTTGATGCATTCGATATTGCCATTAAAATTAACAAAACAAATAACAAGATAACAAAATACTCTTAACTCAAAATTTGGCTGCTTCTTTGGCAACTTAGGCCGTGCCCATCGCTCTAACCTGGATGTATGCCCTGACCTACACGTTTGATCAGCTCTAGTGTTAGCTTCGTAGCATGTTAGAAGCGCATGCAGAAGATCGATACCACCGCTTGGTTTGGCAAAAGGCTAACTGTTCCAACCCATGTTGCACAGCTTGTGGCTCAAAAAAGTACTCCGTCTTGCGGAGCAGAAAGTGGTAGAGCAGCACTACGCTGGTCCCCGCGCAACCAATTAATGTATATGCTTGTGTTGTGACATTTGATACTTTGTTGCTGCATGGTCTATATGGATCTTTCTTTTACCTGAGACTACTTGCTACCGTTAGCTTGCATTGCTACTACCCTTACGGCTTCAATCTCTTGTCTCCATGGCTCCGGCAAGCATGGTGTTGAGTGTTGCCCAAACCCATGTTTAATTTTCAAATCTGAAGCTCTGGAGGACCCAGATGTCGAGGTTGAGCTACCGCTAGCAGAAAACATTGTGTTTGCTATGGACCAAAGCTCTGAAATTCAAAGATGGCGGATTCAATCCCTCTTAGTCATAGCAGAACTATCTGTTAGAAAACCAAAAAGAGTAGATCACCCCACAATATGAAAAAAGTTCTTTTTTTATAAAGGAAGCTTTTATTAAATTCTCAAAGCATTGCATCAAGATGATACAAGCCTCTACCTAACAAAGAGGCACATAGTCACAAAAATAAAGGAAGATCGACACATTCTAATGACTATCAATTCGATGATTAATTAGATGGCCACCCATGTGCTCGCAAGAAAATATCCTTGGCCACCTGTGCCAACTGCTGTGAGGCCACAAAAAAAGGTTCATTTCTGAAGGCTTGAGGCAAGGAGTTAACTAAGGCAGCAAAGCTCATGTATTAGTGTTACAACATTCATTTATATATCGGCCTGTCCATTCACAATTGGCCAGAATCTAGCTTACTATCAAGACAACAACGTTCTCAATTTGCGTTGCCACCAATTTGGTTTGCTTGCCTATGTTACTTTAGGACGCTGTCCGCCGCGGTTGCACAGACAGGTAAAGGCTATCAAACCAGTTTTGGTTAGCTTCCATTGCCTTTGTAGTCCAAGATGTCATGCTGCTTCTCAGGCCTACACTAGTACAGAACCGGCTTTTAACCCTGGTCTGTAAGGGCCTTTAGCCCCGGTGCCTGAACCGGGGCTAAGGATTCGGGACTAAATGTCCCCCCTGTAGCCCCGGTTCGCAGGCCCGGGGCTAAAGCTCGACCTTTAGCCCCGGTTGATAATACCAACCGGGGCTAAAGTGTGCGTCAGGTGGCGCAGGCGGGCCACTTGTGGCAGCATCCTTTAGCCCCGGTTGGTATTACCAACCGGGGCTAAAGACCCTTTTTTTTTCTGATTTTGGTATTTCTTATTTTGGTTTTTCAATTAGATTAGGTATTCAAATGTGTGTATTCTACGCTTCTAATACATGTATTCGCTGCTAATACATGTATTCACGCACTTATAAGTTACTTTCAAACATTAAACACAAATAAACTATGAAACTCTATAAGTATAATATATATATATGCACATAAAATTTACATCATTATTCATCGTTACTTGACTTAAGACATGAACGCTCTCGCCACTTAAATATCATACAGATGTTCGTCTTGATTTGGCTTGAGTGGGACGACCGGGTCGTAATAGAAGTCGCCTCCGGGTTTGACCACTTTTTCAAGAAAAAATCCAGCAAATGACTCTTGAATTCCTTTGAGGCGGTCTTCTTTCAACACTTGTTGCTGCAACCATAGCGTCTTCAATTTGCATTATAAAGAAACAAGTGTTAATATAGATAAGATTAAGTTAATAGCAACAAATAAATAAAATGGATGTATTATATATACATATCACATACTTTTAGATTCTCTGTAAGATTTCTTCTTGCATACACCGTGAGGTACTCGCAAACGTAGTATCCACACAGATTGTTGCCTTGTGGATGCCTTAGAATCCACTGTAAGATATGAAAAAATTACCATCGTCATCATACGCATATGTTAAAGTATGATAAGGTAACAGATTACGAGAGCTAGTAGAACTTACAGGTAACATACGAGGACCCTATAGTGTCTCTTCTAGTTCCGGACGGTGTTTCGGGACGAACCAAGCCCAAACCCTGCTCAATAATTGGATCATTAGTTAATTAACTCTTGCAGTGTAGTTAAAGAGCAGGAATCCATATTTAAAGATCAAAGTTACCCCTTGATAATGTCTATCATATCTTGGTAATCTCCTGGTGGTTTTCTCAATGAGTCAAAGATTATATATGCACTTCTTCTCATATCGATGACTATGAGTATCCAGTGAAAACTGCATTTGTTTATAGAGTCAACATATATATCTTTATACTGAATTGAGTAATAAGTAAGACAAATTGTACAAACGATAACAACACTCACCCAAAGTTGTAGGGGAAGACTATATATTGTCTGGTCTTTTGGTTGATGAAGAACCTCCGTAAATTCCGCTCCGTTTGAGGTATCCATTGATCGCGGGGAGTGTTTGGATCCGAGAATATGATTGATGGATCAATGAAACCAATTTCTGTGTCTCCCTTACGTTTGAGCATTAACATCAAGAATCTGCATATATATGTTGGAGGATAGTTAGTTACTATACATATACACATGCTATAGTCCGATTACTAAAAGAAATGATCACTTATAGATAGTAGCAGCTCATCAGAGATTTGTCTAGAGCATCCATGTGACATAGTTGGTGGAGCTCACTATACGGAATAAATATAAGGTCATCGCCCCGGAAGTAATGTTCTTGTCTAATTCTGACGCAAATGCATTCGTCATCTGGGTTTTTGGTACATGCCTCCATGTACCACAAGTTTAACTTGCGCATTTACGTACCAAGATCCCTGAGGGCCGATGGGTTGTACAGACTTCTGCCACGTACATAACTTCTCTTGAACTCATCGACTACAGTGGCATTTGCGATGAGTGCATTTCCGTGAAATTCATTCACAGTTATATTAGCTCCTTTCAAGAAATCTTCCAGACCATCATAGTTGAACTTGGGGCCACTGTAGTCTTCTAGCACGCTCATGTTTGAACCATATTCATTCCCAACAACTAGCGGGGGCACTGATTGCTTCGATTGTTCCCCGAGCTGTGGGACACCCTTCCCTGCTCTTTTCTTCTCGATAATTATCTTTTCAAGAGTGCGGTCATAGTCCGATGTTGGAGATTTCTTCTGAGAATCACATAGCTTTCTCTTCTTTTCTTCCAACTTCCGCCTTAGAACTGATTGAGCTATGAAGAACGGCTGTGCAGCTTCTTTCTTTGCTTTACGGGTGTCTTCCATTTTCTGGAAATGTGCTTGCACATCGAACTTTACTGAAGCGTCTATTTCTTCGACAATCATCTCATATGGAAGTTTCTGAGGAATCTTAACAATAACTTTCCTTATAGTTTGCCTCTTTGGTTTTGGTTGGGCGGCCGATACCTTTGCTTTTGTAGCGGTCCTCTTCTTTGGCGATGGGGTGGCAGGTGTCGGTGTTGGAGACCGTCCTGGCAGCGTTGGAGACCGTCGTGGAGGCGATGGGGCCGGTGTCGGCGTTGGAGAACGTCGTGGAGTTTCTGGGGCCGGTGTCAGCGTTGGAGAACATCGTGGAGGTTCTGTGGAGGAAGCCGTGTCGTGCATTTCACCATCATCATCCCTCGCAACACTATGACCAGCAAGTGATGAATGTTGACTTAGGTCTCTGGGAAGAGGAGGAGGAGGTGGCGACGGTACAATAGCGCTTGCGCCAACAAATAAATGTCTTCTCCGCTTGTCCTAAAGTCGTCTCCCCATCACCTCCTTCAATGTCAAGCAGAACATCACGATGACCTTTTTCAACTCTATCCTCCGAGACGCGAGCATATCCAGCTAGTACTTTTGACCCATGGCATATTGGTGTCTTCGTAGGGTCGATAGGAGATACAATACCGGTAGCCACCATGATTGTGGTAGCCCCCTCTGGAATGTCCAGTTCACATGGTGTATTTGGTTCTATGATGTCATCCACGGGGAAGCATAGCTTTGCGTCATCACCAGGTTGAGGCACTTCCGTGGAAGCACAACTGCTTTTCAACTGAGTTGATGGGCTGATGTGGACTTACGGTACTGATCCAGTACTTTGCATTCGGCTCATTGCTAACTCCACTTGCTTTTTGATTTCCTCGGCCATTCTCGCTTCAAGTTTCTCTTCTCGCACTTTTGCTTGAATAGCTGCTTCGCGTGCTTCACTAAGCATTTGCGACATGCTAAGTTTCATAGCTTCCTCCTCTTTCTTCTTTCTGTGGCGGCTTCTATATGTATCTTTGTCTTGAGGGAAGGCATGCTTCCACGGCACCGCGCCATGACCTCTTGTTCGCCCACCGTGTTCCGCAGTCCCCAGGGCATATGTCAGCTCATCCTTATCTCTATCTGGTGACAATACTCCTTGGTCCCTCAAAGCTTTAGCTTCAACCAGTTTCCTTATTGCTTCTGTGAGTCCTTCGGTATACGTTAATCTCCCGGTCTGAGGGTCCCTGCCTCCCCCGTGACCAAAAAACCACCACTTACTGCGCTCAGCCCAGTCATCTGCTTCTGGTTGGATTCCCCTAGCTTGAAGGTCCTCTTCTTCTTTTTCCCACTTAGGAATGGCAGTCTTGTAGCCACCTGATCCCATGTGATGATGGTATTGCTTTTCTCGGGCATTCTGTTGGTTCAGTTGCGCTCGTGCTTCGCCCTCTTCAGATGCCTTGAAAGATACAAAGTCATCCCAAAACGGTCTCAACTTGACGTAGGCCTTATTGTTGAAATCTGGAGTAAGGTTATTCTTGATAAAATCATTATGCAATTTCTTCTTCCAGGCCTGGAAATATGTTTCCATCCTCTTCATAGCCCAGTCCCTAACTCTCCCCTTCAAAGCTTCATCTTCTGTATCCACTGAGAAATGTTGAAGGACTTCTTGTCAAATTAGCTCCTTATCACGATCAGAGACAAAATTAATGTCAGGACGTCCTTTCCTTGGCCGCCATTCACGAGCACTGATCGAAAGCCTATCCTTTACAAGGTAACCACAGTTGGTGGCAAATCTATGTGCATGTGGTCCAAGTACTGCCCCTGTTTCCTCATTGAATTCCGTGATAATGTACCGACCCTCCAATGGCTTCTTCGGGCCTCGTACATTTTTCCTCTTCCCCGAAGTTGTCGTTGATGCAGACGGCTATGTATATGTAGACACACAAAACTTATAAATATAATTATACAACTGTAATTATTTTGATTTTGTAGACATATATATACCTCGGCAACATTGTCTTGCGCGATATTTTCTTGCTCAACATCTGGCGTCAAGTACTGACTTCCGTCATCTACTTGATTCGTGTCGTCGTCTACTTGATCAGTGCCATCGTTGATCATTGAAAACAAGAATTCCTCCATGTCATTCGGGTCGTCCATTTCTGCAACTATAAAAGCTAATAAGTGTGTAACACGTACTTAGAGTATAATCACTTAGGGGTAGACACTTAGGGGTTTAGCCACACTTGGGGTAGACACTTAGTCTTTGTGTGACTAATAAAAGGGTTTAGGCCGGGTAGACACTTAGAGTTAGGCACACTTGGGGTAGACACAGTGTCTTTTTGTGACTAATAAAAGGGTTTAGGCACACTTGGGGTAGACGTACACTTAGTCTTTTGTGACTAATAAAAGGGTTTAGGGTAGGGTAGACACTTAGAGTTAGGCACACTTGGGGTAGACACTAAGTGTGTGTGTGTGTAATAAAAGTGTTTACACTACAAAAATTCTTGGTCTGTATGACAAACCAAAATCGTCTTGAAAAGTACAAATTTGGTCACAAAATCAACTACATGACGAAAAAGCAGCGTCATAAGGGTCGTCATATATCGACCGTCGCTAAATGTACCTCGTGACGATAATATGGAAAACCGTCACAAAACGTGATGACCTTTTGTGACGATTTTGTTTCAGTGTCAGATATTGTGTGTTTCAATGACGACTATAATTGTTATATATTGGTTGGTCAATGCGTCATGTAATACATGAGCTATCACAAATTGATAGTTAGGTGCCCTAATTTAGACATGTTATTATGACGATAGGGTAACGTCAAATATTATGAGGCCCAACGTTTACGATCCATATGGGTTAACCAAATTGAAACAGTAATAATAAACCACATAGCCAATTGCATAATATCATGATGACTATACAAAGGAATATTTTTCCAGAATACATGTTTTCGTACAAAATTACAACAAAAACATGAATACAAAATGACCCAACCAACTAAACAAGTTCCAGCCAGCCAACGCCAAGTTCCTACACCAAACAAGTACCAGCCAACAACCAACTCCAAATTCCTGCACCAAACAACGAAGACACTTATGGATCCAGGAAAATATACTATGCAAATGCTTACTTAAAGAATCACATTATCTATCTGTGTTTGCGAATAGTCATTTTACATCTAAGGCGCATTATTCCTAGGATTCTAAATAAATAAATATCAGTAGCCAACTACCACTTTCATTGACTTGTTGTCGATAAGGTGCAACTTAAAAATTTAAGAGCAGTCACAGCACTGAAACAAAATCACAAGAAATGGAACCATCCACTTGCACTATCTATATACATATATATTGCCTTGCAGCTGGTAATTTACAGCAGCAAACTATAAGAGCAGAAAAAATCTTTTGGAACTACAGTTTTGAAAATGAGGCAAAACCATAAGCACTATGATAAATTTAATTTGTCTATTGAAAAGTGGAAACCAATATTTTGGAACAGATCAAGGAAACAAAACCGAGGAGCCCCAGGTAGCAAGTCCGTGCACCGGCATCATCTCCCTTAGGTTTCCTTCATACGGGAGAAACAACAATTGTTCATTGGCATACCACCTGAAACAACAAAGAACCACCTGAAACAACAAAGAATGGAGGTTTTGTCGGAAATCAGCATGTCCATGCGATGTTACCTGAGAAGATAAAGCCGGAAAATTACTTTAAAAAAGAGACGCATGGTCAAACTACGATAACACCAAAAGGTGAGAGAGGGACATACAGAGCAAGCGTCGAGAGCCAGCAGCATGGAAAAGGGCGGCTCGTGCATAGGGGAGGTAGCTTAGAGTGCAGCGGCGCCCAATTAGGTACGGAAAGGGGGAGACAGAGGGAGAGAGGAACAGGAAGCCATCACCTTCCTATCCCTAGGGAGAAAGGTGCTCCACTGTCATTTTCATGAGCAATCTACTACTAGTATGTATCAAGATTTGAACTGAAACATAGATAGATAAGCCACGTGATAATGAGATATACACACTAAACTATATCCTTCTTATAAGCCAAATGCAATCAGCCACACTATTGTAATACATCACTTAGCAAAAATTAAGCAACCAGCTAAGATGAGACATTAGTATATGACGCTAACCAGTCAATCGGCTGGAGAGAGGGGATTGAACTCAGCTGGAAATCGAGTCAATCGGCACCTACAGTAAGAAAAGATGAGCGAGGGGGGCATTGAACTCAGTGTGCCAGCGTGGATAAGTCTAAGCAGAGAGAGTGGGCAAAGCACACTGACCGCTGGCAACGCAGGGGTCGCCGGCGCAGGGTGCGACCGCCCGCGCCGCGCCGTCGCATAGGTCCCACGCCGCCGGCGCCAAGCCCTGCCGCTGGAGCCCGCCCACACGGGTGATCGGGGAAGGGAAGGGGCCGCCGTGGGCCGACCGTGCCGGCGCACTTTGGACGCAGCAGGCGCCGTCGCCGCCTCGGGAGGGAAGGAGAGGGAGAGGGAGAGGGAGGGGATTTTTTTTGGGTGTGTGGCGGGAGGGAAGCAGGCGTCGTCGCCGCCTCGGGAGCGAGGAGAGGAAGTAAGAGGTGTGCGGCGGGTGGATGGGGATCTAGGGTTTCACCAGCAATCATCTCAACCGTTAATCTGTTCCATCCCACGGTAGAGATGGAGACGAGGTTCCTGGGCCTTGGACCTTGAGTTAAATAGAGACAAGTTTATCAATTACTATTATTATTATTATTATTATTATTATTTATTATTTTCTATTTTTTATTGACTAAGGTAATTTTAGGAGCAACAAATGATTTTGAATAGAAAAAATTGTTAAAAACAAAACTTTAGGACCCACCAGATCTACTAATCTTGGTTTGGACATTTTTCATATGAATTTGTTTGGACAATTTAAAACTTGAAGTTCAAAATATTAAAACTTCGAACAAAATTCAACTAAACTGAAAAAGTACCAAACCAATTCAGAAAAATATGAAACTTGGTGGTTGCTTCATGCAAGGCATTTGCAAGCCTGATAAAAAATTTGAGATCAACACGACGCTAGAAAGCATATGGACCTCACAATCCCTAGGAACCAAACTGTATATTCATGGTTTGATGAAAGGTTCTATATACCTTTGTGAAGCATGTAGACTCCGCCTATATCGAAAAGGCTTGAAATTGTTTTGACAGTCATCTACATCCAAAATATTGTCCCACACAAGATCTTTAATTTTTCTGATAAATATTTGTATGATTATATTTTTCTTCGTGTTGCGTGCGACAAAATATGTCGAATTATAGATTGAAAACACTTTAATTCTGCATTGACCACCCCAAATATTTCTCTCCTAATACACAAGAGAACGTTTGGCAAAGTTTGGCACCATTTCGGATCTTTTTGAGTGTGGGCTCAGTTCAATATATAATTACTCGGTGAAGTCGTGTAGAAATTCAATTAAACTGAAAAAAGTACCATACCAATTCAGAAAAATCTCAAACTTGGTGGTTGCTTCACATAGGGCATTTGCAAGTATAAGAAAAAGTTTGAGATCGATATGAAATATGAATGCACATGGACCTCAGAATCTCTATCAACCTAACTGTATAGTCATGGTTCGACTAAAGGTTCTATATATCTTTGTGAAGCATGTAGACTCCGCCTATTTCGAAAAGGCTTGAAATTTTTTTGATAGTCATCTACATCCAAAATATGGTCCCACACAAGATCTTTGATTTTTCTGATAAATATTTGTATTATTATATTTTCTTCGTGTTGCGTGTGACAAAATATGTCGAATTATAGATTGAAAACACTTTAATTCTACATTGACCACCCCAAAGATTTGTCTCCCAATACACAAGAGAGCGTTTGGCAAAGTTTGGCACCATTTCGGATCTTTTTGAGGGTGGGCTCAGTTCAATATATAATTACTCGGTGAAGTCGTGTAGAAATTCAATTAAACTGAAAAAAGTACCAAACCAATTCAGAAAAATCTCAAACTTGGCGGTTGCTTCACATAGGGCATTTGCAAGCCTGATAAAAAGTTTGAGATCAATATGAAATATGAAAGCACATGGATCTCGGAATCTCTATGCACCTAACTCTATAGTCATGGTTTGATGAAAGGTTCTATATATGTTTGTGAAGTATGTAGACTCCACCTATTTATAAATGGCTTGAAATTTTTTTAGCAGTCATCTATACCCAAAATATTGTCCCACACAAGATCTTAGGTTTTTCTGATAAATATTTGTATTTTTATATTTTTCTTCGTGTCGTTTGAGACAAAATATGGTGAATTATAGATTGAAAATACTTGAATTCGTCATTGACCTCCCCAAAGATTTGTCTCCAAATACAAAAGAGAGCATTTGGCAAAATTTGACACCATTTCAGTTCTTTTTTAGGTTGGACTCAGTTCAACGTATAATTACTCAATGAAATCACGTAGAAATTCAATTAAACTAAAAAAGAATGAAACCAGTTCAAAAAATTCTCAAACTTGGCGGTTGCTTCAAACACGGCATTTGCATGCTTGAGAAAAAGTTTGATACTGATATGAAACTTGAAAACACATGGACCTCAAAATCTTTACGAACCTAAGTGTGAACAATGTTACTATCACTTTGTGGGATGAATAAATGACCAAAATAAAGTTTGTAGATCTTGATGAGTTGTCCAACCTTTATGTTTATGACTTTTTAAAATGAAATCGTTTTGCGTCTCAAAATCTGGTTTGGAGTCATCTTTTTTTTAAAATCTAAAATTTGAATTGGTCAAACTTTGTCACTTCAAAGGATGACCGAAACTAATACATTAACAAGATAGATCACAATTTTATAAAAAAATAGAAAAAAGAGTCATCACATTTAGAGCTAGGATGAGGGAGAAAGACTAGTTACAAGTTTTAAAAACAAATTAAAAAGAGAAATTGTTTTTGTTCTTGATGAAAAGACTGATTTACAAATTAAAAAGGAAAACAGAAGGAAAACATAAAGCATTTGATGGCCTTTCTATTTTAGGCCTGGTCCATCTCCCTCCACCTGGGTCCTTTTGCATTTTCACATGGGTCGAGGCCTAGCTGAGAGCCCACAGACATTTTTTAAAAAAAAACAAAAAGCCCAACAGACATGGGTCAAGGGTGTAGCTCCTACTGGGTATTTTATGACGTTTGGGGGATTGCCATATTTGATAAAACAATGAGTGACGGTCTACCCTAGTCATATAAAACTATACACAACGTCATAAAATCATAGTCGCCAATCATCTCCTGGCACCAAACAATTTATGACGAAACTTGGAACCTTTATGTGACACAAATTACCATGTCGTCACAAATATTTTT